>VMDO01005427.1:0-112106 GCA_007922755.1 Pedetes capensis | reverse complement strand
CATTGAAGACAAAGGTGCGTCTGACTCATGCCATGGTATTTTCAGTGGCATCATATGGTTGTGAAAGCTGGACATTGAACAAGAGAGACAGAAAAAGAATTGATGCTTTTGAATTGTGGTGCTGGAGACGTCTATTGAATATACCATGGACTGCCAAAAGAACCAACAAATCTGTCCTAGAAGTACAACCAGAGTGCTCGTTGGAAGCAAGAATGGCCAAACTGCGTCTTACATATTTTGGACATGTAGTCCAGAGAGATCAAACCCTGGAGAAGGACATCATGTTTGGAAGAGTGGCAGGTCAATACAAAAGAGGAAAACCCTCCACCAGATGGATTGACACAGTGTCTGCAACAATGGGCTTAAACATAAATAAGATGGTTTGCCTGGCACAGAATCAGGAAGTGTTTTGATCTGCTGTACATAGGGTCGCTATGAGTCGGACTCGACCCCGGCACCTAACAACAACAACAAAAAGCAGAAAATGTCGTACAGTTTGTCCCTTCTATAATTTGCATTACATTTTTAAAAAATTATCATGTTTTTTTTTTTTTCCTGTGATTTACTTCCATTCATCATGAGGGTTTGTTTCTGTGTTTTCTTTAGGGCAAAGTTATATTAACTTAAAAAAACCCCATGTCTACTCATTCTGGGTCATTTGGGGTTCATTTTCATCGATTGCCTTTTACGTATGTTTCTTCCTATGTCTGATATAACCGGATTTTATCCTGAATCGTAGAAACTGTGGATTTTGTTTTGTTCCACCAAAGAATTTTCCTTTTACATTTTGTATGCAGTTAACACCTCCATGTTTCTGTCAGCTTGTTGTGCTGTGGGGAGCTTGCATGTTGCTGTGATGTGGAAAGCTATGCCACTGGTTATTTCAGATACCAGCAGGGCCACCCATGGTGGACAGGTTTCAGCTGAGCTTCCAGACTAAGACAGACAAAGGAGAAGGATCCTGCAACCCACTTCTGAAACAATTAGCCATTGAAAACCCGATGAATAGCAGGGAAACATTATGAAATATAGTGCTGAAAAATAAGCCCCCCATGCTGGAAGGCATTCAAGAGACAACTGGGGAAGAGTCACCTCCTCAAAGTAGAGTCAACCTTGATAGGTATAAAGTAAAGCTCTTGGGACCTCTAGTTGCTGTTGTGGCATGACTCAAAATGAGAAACACAGTGGCTGCAACACTGGGTTCAAACATATAAGGATTGTGTTTATGGCACAGTGTTGGGTAGTGTTTTGTTCTATTGTACATAGGGTCCCATGAGTTGGACCTGACTTGAAGACACCTAACAACAACATGCAGTTCACAAACTCAGTCTCCTTGCAGGTGAAGTCTCTCTTTCATTCTTGTTAGTGGTATCTGAGCTCTTGAAATCAGCCCTAAGTGTGTTGAGCTCAGGGGTCATTGTGGGAACTGGATAATGTGGCACCTTTTGCTGGCTCTCTTCTTTGTACTTTATCCTCAAGTTCCCAATTCTTTGGTCATTCAGAACTTTGTCCACTGATTCCTCAGCTAGGAAGACATTAGATTTTTTATGAGTTTTCACAAGTCTATGGGACTCCCTGGGCCTTCCCTGAGATATTAAAAATACAATTCCCCAACAATATGTATGTATGGAAATCTCATAACAAAACCCATTAAGTTGTACACTAACTTTAAAAAGTTACCAATAAAAAAACTTGTATATATAAAAAAATACATTTACTTTCTTCATAGGGTTAACCTCACCTCTGTTTTCAGTCTGCTTTTGGTCACTCTTCATTGCCTTCTGGTAATTTAAAAAGTATTTTTTCAAAGATTAATCTCTTTGTGCATGAGGGTTAGCCTAGTAAAAGTTTTCCCAATGTGACCTGCTGAAGCTGTTACTGCTTCCTCACCCAAATAGAGGACCTGGGCTTTCCTAGATGCAGATAGAGAACTCTGACATAGTAAATTAAGTGGACAAAAAATCATTAAAGTAAATAAATACTCTTTGACATCTTAAGATATGCCTGAGTGCATAAAATTAACTCATCACCCCACATAACCCAATATCCACCCAAATACAGTGTGGTGCTCCTGAGACAGCCCTAGTGTAAACTCTGATCAGTCTGTGGCTTGTCTTCAACTCACTGTTACAGGAATTATTTTAGCAAGGTTATTTTAATCTCTTAAGATTGATAAGCAAAACATTCTAGCTTAGTAGCACAATTTATTAGCCAAGTTATTATGACATAGTTTTCATACTGGGATGAGAAAGATCAAATATGGCTTTTTTCATGATATTGCTTTTTTATGCTGTTGTCATAATGAATACTATTCACATGAGAAGCACAATACATATAAATTCCAATATAGTTTCTATTGTTGAAATCCATTTCATTTACTGGAAAGGTTAGAAACAAAATGTTAAGAATGATTCTATACCTTTATTGCTCCATTCCTCCACCACCTATTTTCAGTTTTTTTAAAGGTGCTTATTTAAGGAAGATTTCCTCTGAAATTTGTTGTGTATACTCTATTGGAACAAAATCTCTGTCACTATTTGATATGTTTCTATTTAAGCCAGTGAAAGAGTGCTCTTAAATTTTACTGAGGCTAATTTCTGTGATATAGGAAAAATAAGCCGCCTTTCCATTTGGGCTTATGTCTCCACACTGCCTCATGTTTCATAAAAAATCCATTTTATTTTCAGAGTGTGTAGTGAGGACTTACAAATCAAAATCTGCATGTGGTTATTTTTCTTATAGTGTTTTGAAAATCTAATAAGGTTTTGCAGTCCTGTTCTGAGTGTCACTATTTGAGATAAAGGTTGTAGCAGTAGTTGTTTGTGTTTATTTTTCCATTGTGCAATTTTCTAATTCTGGTCTTTGATTGTTGTTGTTGTTAGGTGCCGTCAAGTTGGTGTCCCACCCATAGCGACCCTATGCACAGCAGGCGAAACAGTATTGCTACTGCTTCTCTGGTAGTCATAGGATTTTCAACGGCTGATTACTTATTTTTGGGGGAATGGGTTGCCGGGTCCGTCTCCCAAGCCTACAGCACCGGTGTTCCCAGGCGGTCTCCCATCCAAGTACTAACCAGGCCTGACCCTGCTTAGCTGCTGAGTCTGACGGGATCAATTGCCACAGTGGTATGCAGGCAGGCCTGGTCTTTGATAGTAAGTAGAATTGTAAGAGAGAGAACAAAGGAAACAGCACACTTCTTTATTCCTTTATAATGGGGAAACTTAAATATAAGTAGACCCTAAAGTAATCAATGGATTCTTGATTTCCCACTTTAGTTCCCTGACAACCGGCAAAGTTAAGTTGGCTTGCTGCATAGCTTACTTTTGACTGTAGCTGCAGTCATGCAGAAAAAAGTACTCAAGGATTTAAACTTCTAATTTATTTTTTGTTTTTCTTTGTTAGCACTTATGTTTGAGTCACTAAATGTTGTTCGTTACTTTCATATACTGCTGCTAAATGTGTTACCCTCTGTTAAAAAATAAAAATAAAATAAAAAAGGGAAAAACATCCAATTATATATTATGGCTCAGGACAACATAAAGTTTATTTAGCAAACCACCATCACTCATTCAGTCTGAGGCTACTGTCAGTGGCAGTAAGCTACATAGCCCAGCACTGCCTCCCCAGGGCTTCTACTCTGGTGAAGGCTGGTCCTTGATTTCATCACAGAAAAGAGTTTCAGGATAAGTCAGAGTGAAGCAAAGTGATTTTATTAAGTAGAGATAAAAGACAGTCCATGCTTTAGATTTAAGCATGGGCATTTAGAGAGGAAGATGCATACATGAAGTTTAAAAATTAAGTAAAAAATACATTAGCTGGGCTTAGTTGTCCATACCTGTAATCTCAGTGACTCAGGAGGCAGAGGCAGGAAGATTGCAAATTAGAGGTCAGAGGCAGACTGTGCAATTTACTGAGACTCTGTCTCAAAATAAATAATAGAAAAGGGTTTGGGGTGAAGCTCAGTGGTGGGGCACTTGCCTAGTATATGCAAAGTCCTGTGTTCATCCCTACCAGTAATGCAAGAAAAAGTATATATATGTGTATGTCTGTATATATATATGTATATATATGAGTTGGATTACTTTTTGATCTTAAAGAATTTCCTTTGGTAAACGAAATTATAAGGTGATTTTATGACATTCAGTGTTCAGATTTGGGAGGGGGAGAGGAGTGCTAATAAGATTAGACTCAAAGGTCAAACATTCAGCACAGTCTGTTTGTTATTTCTAACAATCTTAGTTGAGATCCCTTAGGACAATGAATATTGGTTCTATGTAGGTTATCTTCGTTGATTTTATCAGTTGTGTTAAAGTTATTGACTTTCAGCCAGTGGGAGATGTAAACAGATTCCTTGAGTTAAAGTTGTTGATTCTCAGCCAGTAGGAGACATAACCAGATTCCAGAGTGAGGGGCTTCTTTCCTTTCCCTTGTCCCCTTAATTTTTCTTTCTATTCTGCCTCAGTACTTGTGCATGTAAAACTTGTATAAAGCAAAGTCACTTGTTTAGAAATGACCAATTGACTAGGCAACATTGACAAGTCTGTCTCACAAATAAAAAGAAACAATAAATTAAAATTTTCCAATAGATTTAAATCTCCCATAAAATGCCCCTTTTGATATTTTCCAACATGAATTCAGTTCTTAATTCTATGTACCCAGTATTGGAGAATCACGTACTATGGCCAAAGTGATAGTTTTGAAATATGTTGTTACTGAGGAGACACAAGGAGCACAGGTAGGCAAGTGTGGAATATGGGTGTGAAATGTGGCTGCAAAACACTGATCCTTGTATTTGGTGTATAAAGAATTTGTACCTGTAACCAAAGTTATGGTGCCTGCAGCCATAGCACTGTGGTGTCTGATCCCACCAGATCTCAGAAACTAAGCAGGGACAGGCCTGGTTAGTACTTGAATGGGAGACTGCCTGGGAACACCAGATGCTCTAGGCTTTGGAGAAGGACCTGTAAACCCACTCCCAAAAAACAATCAGCCATTGAAAACCCTGTGAATAGCAGAAAAGCAGAACAGCATTTTGCTGTTGTGCATAGGGTTGCTATGAGTCAGACACCAACTTGATGGCACCTAACAACCGTAACAGAAGTTATAGTAGAGAGTATGTTGTTGTTAGGTACTGTCAAGTCAGGTCTGACTTCTAGTGACCCTCTTAGGGTTTTCAATGGCTGATCATTTCAGGTTTGTTTGGGGAGTCAGCTTCCATGTCTTCCCATATTTGTGGCACCGAGAATCAAACCCAGGGCCTGCAAAAACACAGAGTAGCACTCTACCAACTGAGCTTAACCCCAACCCCTAGTAGATAATATGAAGTTTATTAATAACTGGTACACCTTTAAGGAATAGTGAAGGGTGAGGTGCAGAAAAGAAGAAGGGAAGGGAGTAAGAGCCAGAGCAGATAGGCTTGGGGCTGTTAAGTAGCTAGTTTAGGCATTAACAAGCAATATGGAGGAAAAGGGAATTAAAAATGTCTCCTGCCATTCTGCCATTATGAAGAAGCCACAGTATGTGAGGAGATTGGTAGGACATCTTCAAATGGGTCCCACACTGTACCTAAGCCCACAAGCCATTTACAAAACAAGAACCCTAGGCTCACATCACACTAGGCACCCAGAGCTGATGTCACATTGGGCATACTCTAGTTTAAATAAAACTAGAGGGAGCATGTGCCTACATGCTCTCCTTCCACAAGCTCTCTCTTCTCTCTGTCCCTATTCTTCCTCTACCCTTTTCTCTCTTCAGTAACCATGTGCATGCCTTTCCCTGCTCTCGGGCCATCATCTCTGTTTATTCACGGTATGGTACCTTTCTCTCTAAAAATCTGCTCACCTCTCCTGTTCTCTGGCTTCTTTACTTTCCCCTTGGGACTAGAAATACCCTTGTAATGGTTCATTCCAGGAATATAAATTTCTCCAAATTCCTTTGCAAGTTTACCTAAACTTCTCTAGGTGTCTTAATTTTCCCTTAATTATTCCTTAAATTCCTTTTCCTCAATTATTCCTTAAAAGTGTATTGCCTTCAATAAACCTTATTTACATTCTCAACTATAACTTCTGTGCTAGGTATAAATTCTTTTATATGCTGAATATAAGGACTGAGGTTTTGCTGCCAAATTCAGGACCCATGCTCTGGACCTGCCTAACTGCATGTACCTGATAACAGGACCAGCATGCTGGGGCCCATGGCTAGGGTAGAGAGGAGAAGGAGCAGGCTGTGGAGTTAAGTTGGCATGAGAAGAGGGGAGATAGGTAATGAGAGAGATTGTTATGCGTTCTGATATAGAGATCAGAAAGCAGGCAGACCCAGCAGTAAAGATCCATTACAGTGGGATCTATGCATTTCAGTTGGACGTCAGGAATTGTATAGGTCCATCAATGAGGCTGCAGACATCTCCAAACATATGTGTAGAACTGTGGACAGCTGCAGGCTTCTGTAGATTGCTCTGAACATTGCTGCAAACTGCAGATGATGACCTAACACTGCACCAAGAACTGTGAGCATTATGGGTTCTGGACATCATACTGAGGGGAAGGACTTTTGGGGTTTTAAATTCTCTATCTCATTAAGGAGACAGATATTCCTCCCCGCTCAGTGATCTTGTCATCAAATATGTCAGATTTCTCTCACCTCTTAGCATAGATTGGCTTGCCTGGGCTGTAAAACACGGTCTTTTTCTTTATCACAGGAGGGATACTGCTTCAAATAAGAATTTCTTCTCTAGGTTGGACAGGGAGGCACAGGTGGCCTTCATATGCAAACAGAGTACTGGCTACAGATTAGATCATTTGTAAAGGTGCAGACCAGGTTATCTGGAAAAGTGTATCATCTCTTAGCAACCATGTCAATGTGCAAGGATATTTTCTGTTAGAAGGTAATGGGCAAGAAGAAAGGGAATAGAGTGCTACACAACCAGCAACCACTGAGCCCAGCCTTGTGCTTCTTGGCCACTTGTAATACGAATATCAGTGTAAGCCTCCTGTGGGACAAAGGCCCTGGTGTGGTGGTCAGTGCTTCCCTGATAATACCCTCAGAAGCAGCATACTTGCTAGAAGGAAACAAAATTGAAATCACTCCTCACTTCTACATTCATCCAGGAAGGATGAAAAGAACATTTCAGACATATACCACTTCCAGCAATCAAAAGGACATTATTTAGTGAATTCTGTTCCCTTATCAAGACCAGTTGGGATTTTAAAATGTCCCTCTTGCATTTTTTTTTTCTCTTGAGATCCAAGTCAATTTGATGATTATCTCCTGGGTGTCTATGCCTCTTGGCTTGAGGCAAAACCTTGGATGGCCAATTGGGGAGGCAAAAAGAAAAAAAAATATGGTAGTTTTAGGGCTGGGATTTAGCTCAGTTGGTAGAGCACTGCGCTGCAGTCTCTGAGGTCCCGAGTTCAATTCCCAGTACTGCAAAAATGGGAGAAGGGCCTGGCAATCCACTCCCAAGGCAATCCTGAAACAGGCAGCCATTGAAAACCCTATGAGGGTCGCTATGAGTTGGATATCGACTTGATGGCACCTAACAACAACAACAACAACAACAACAGAGACAGATTAAAAAACAACATTGAATTGTGGACACAGGTCAACAGCCATACCAACAGACAAAATAACATATAAACAATTACATTGACAATTATGACAAATAAAACTGAAACAACATACAGTTACATTAAATCAAAGTGCACTATTTAAATACTGGTATTTAAGTTAAGCTGGTACCATTTAGTAATACACAAACACAAGCATATGTAGACAATGCACTTGGCAATTCAATTCCCCAAATTTTTTAACTTTAGATATATCATTAGTCAGTTTTATTATTTTAGTCATGACATTAAATAATCCTTAATATTATATTTTAAGGTATGACTCAAGGTGTAAAATTTATATTTTAAAGACAAAAGAACTTAATCTAACTTTATATGTGCTCTTTTATGTATACATCCAGTGGAAGCTGAAAGATTAAAAGGTGAGGCTTGTTTTATAGGTCTTTTGGTGAAATCTCCCTTTACAAAGTTAACCGACAGAGGGGGAAGTGTCTCTATAAATGACTTGGTCTCCAAAATAGAAATAAGAAAGTTGTTTTAAACATACAGGATACTTTCCATCTTGTTGTTGTTAGGTGCCTTCAAGTCAGTATCCAACTCATAGCGACCCTCATAGTGTTTTCAATGGCTGACTATTTCGGGATTGCCTTGGGAGTGGATTGCCAGGCCCTTCTCCCATTTTTGTGGTGCTGGGAATTGAACTCGGGACCTCAGAGACTGCAGCGCAGTGCTCTACCAACTGAGCTAAATCCCAGCCCCACTTTCCATCTAGGGGACAGTAAAGAAATGAATTAAGCGTTTGGAGATGGCCCTTCCCCCAAAGCTTACTCCATTAGAAAAATATTAGGATCATCAAATTGATAGGGCAGTACTGCAGAGAGGAACAGAGAGAGATAAGAGATATTATCTTGGCTAGTCAGAAGAGTAGTAAGATAGACTCCAAGGTAGAGGTTGTCATGGAAACTTTGGGGCTGGAAGTTTGAGGAAGGTTTCTGGAGAGATCTCCAAGGAGAAAGAAAATTTCCTGAGGCAGGCAGGGGGCATGGCTGCCAGAGTCTACTGCCAGTTTTGATTAGACAAGCTGGCAAAGTAGAGGTATATCAGGTAGGAAAACTCACCAACTTTGCTTTAATTCTCGAGTCCCATATTGGGCGCCAGAATGTCAGTGGCCTTAGGGATGCTGTACCCCAATGTTACTGCCTGCCTAAGGAGTTCCTTTTCTTGGGACCTCCACTTAAGGGAGATGTTGGGAGTCTTTGTCTCAGTTACCAGAAAGAATTTCAGGACAAAATAGAGAAGTGGAGCTGAGTTTTGAGTTTATTAGATAGCAGAGGAGAGAGAGTACATGCTTCAGAGTGAAGCATGGACGTTTAAAGAGAAAGAGATGGAAGCAGATCCAGAGAAGGAAGCATGGGTCCAGTTCTGCTTTGTCTGCTTTGTCTCCCAGGCTCAGTTTCAGTGACTTCAGCTTCCACACTCTTGTTGCATTACACTTACCTTCTTTAAACATTCTTCTCAGCTGATCTTTTACTCCACTATAAATTAGCTACAAGCCAATTAGGGTATACAGCAGGCAGGTCCTTCCCCAGCAGCAACAATGATCTCTTCTCCTCGGTAGCAGATACCTTAGTTTGCCTGCATTTCTCCATATAAAAGAAATTATAGGAGACACAGAAATTATACTATAGAGTATAGGCTAAATTTATTAAAGATATAGATTATGAAGAGTGTACACTTCTGGGATGCGAAAGCAGGCAGTAGTAAAGGGCTACTGCTGCCTTGAGTTAGGGTCCACTGTGATCGTTATAGTGTGGGTTAACCTTCTGGGGAAGGAAAAAAAAAACATTTTACACTTGGAGCCTGTGCCCAAAAAGTGTTAATGGAGTCCCAGTGTCTTCAAAGAAGTGGCCTCAGAAGAGGGCATTTCAAAAGGTTATAGAAATCCAGGCAGCTACTGGTCTTCAAAAAGGAGAAGAATTCACTAAACAATGTCCTTTCTTATTGCTGGGAGTGGTGTATGTCTCACAGTTTTTCCATCCTTCCTAGATGAATGTAGAAGTAAGGAGTGATTTTAATTCTGTTTCCTTCTAGCAAGTATACAGTTCCAAGGGTAGTATCCATCAGGGAAGCACTGTCCGCCAGACCAAGGCCTTTGTCCCACCAAAGGCTTACACTGATATTGATATTACAGGTGGCTAGGCAGCATAGGGCTAGGATGGGTGGTTGCTGGTTGTAGAGCCCTCTGTTCCCTTTCTTCCTGCCTATTACCCTCTAACATTTTCTGTCAGGGAAGTATTGACCACCAGACCAAGGAAGCTCACCTTGATATCCACATTAGAGGAGGCTGGGAAGCACATGGATCAGCTGGGAGTTGTATGGCTGCACAGGCCTCTGTTCCCTTTCTTCCTGCCTATTACCTTCTCACTGTCTCACTATCCCCACCTATCATCTTAGGCTTGGAAGCATACAACATCCACACCCATCACCACTGCAACTCTGCATTGCTCTTTATTAATTTCTTGCAGCCACCTGAAACCTGGCTCGTTGTTTTCCTCTTCATTGTCTCCCAGCCTCAGTTTCAGTGACTTCAGCTTCCATATTCTTGTTGCATTACATTTACCTGCTTTAAAAATTCTTCTCATCTTAGCTGATCTTTTACTCCACTACAAATTAGCTACAAGCCAATTAGGGTTTACATTTTGCCTTTGCTTCACTTTTTCTACAGGTTGTTGTTGTTGTTGTTGTTGTTGTTGTTAGGTGCCGTGGAGTCGGTATCCGACCCATAGTGACCCTCATAGGGTTTTCAATGGCAGACTGTTTCAGGATTGCCTTGGGAGTGGATTGCCAGGCCCTTCTCCCATTTTTGTGGTGCTGGGAATTGAACTCAGGACCTCAGAGACTGCAGCACAGCGCTCTACCCACTGAGTTAAATCCCAGCCCTTTCTATAGATTAGGAATCCTTATCTTTGTGAATGATTGTTCTGGAGCATGGATGTTGATGCCTTTTACCAGGTACACTTTTCATTCAAAAAAATAAATAGAAAATAAAGAAAGTCTTAAAATATACTTCTTTAGTTCCCAGGTGTCTTTATTATTATTAGATTTACTTATTTAGTTTTCTTGGCAGTTTTTGTCTTGTTTCTAAACCTAATAATTAACTTTTTAATATGTAATATTGTTTTGTAGTTATAAAAAGTTCATGGTATATAAACTAACATTTTTCAATACCATACCAACATTTTCTAACAAGTGTAAATATTATATCTAAGAAATTCCACATCTAACCGAGCTCCAACTGTGAAGGATGCTCAGTTTTCTCTTAAATATTAGAAAATTACTAATCAATTTGCCCTATGGTTTAAATAAGAACTCAAGGATGGATAGTCATATATCTGAAAACAGTTTTATGCTTCACTCCACCCCATTTATTTTTTTGAAAAGGCAGGAAAGGATTTAAATCAAAATGGCTATTTTGAGAAGATGAAAATTAAGCATTTCAGACTGTCTTCAGGATGTTAACATGAGACTTAGGTTTAAGTAGAGGAAGAACTGGGGCGAGGGTGAGAGGTGTGCATAATAAAGCATTCTTGGTCAGATTGCCTAGTGATGATCATTACTTCAGTTCTGGTTCCACAAGGTGGCCCTGAAGAAGTCCTTATTACTTGAGGGGACAATCCAGTTCCCATGAGATTATTGCTCCTACTTGGCACCCCCATTGTGGGAGCTTGACACCTTCTTGGAGCTTCTACTTTGAGGAGTGCCTGAGGTATACAAGATAGGAGCCTGGACATACCTATCAGGGAGTCTGTGATTACAATGGGCCATACCTTCAAGGTAACAGAATGAGAAATAAATCTAACTGCACAAAGGAGTGAAAATAAAGAGACATTTTTGTTTTTTACTTGACACTGAGTGAGAGGAAAGGAAAAAAATCATCCATAAGGTGTAATCACCAGCTGGCTCCAGCTGGTTTGTGATCTAAAATCCCTCTACTTTTGATTAAATAGAAAACAAAATCTCATGGTGAGAAATGAGTTTAAATTTGTTTTAATTGGCACTGTCTTTCTGACCTTAAGATAAATCATAGAAAAAAATTTCCAAAGAAAATAAGCAGAAAAGAACAGCAACGAGAGAAAAACAATGAGAAAAGTGGCCTTGGCAATGATTATTGGATATGACATCAAAAGCACAGGCAATAAAAACAAAATCAGACAAATGTGATTACATCAAGCTTAAAAAAAGTTTCTGCACAACAAAGAAAACAGCAAAATGAAAAGGCAACCTATAGAATGAGAAAATATTTGTAAGCCATGTATATGATGAAGGGTTAATATTCAAAATGTATAAGAAACTGTATGATTCAATAGCAAAAACAAACAAAACCAAAATAGCCTGATTAAAATCAACAACAAACTTGCTATAGTTTGGATATGGGTTGAGTGTTCTCGAAGGGTTCATATGTTAGGAGATTGGTTCCTAGTGTGGGACCACTGAGACATGGCAGGACTTTTAGGACATGGGGTCACGTGGGTGGTCCTTATGTCATTGTGGGTGCTAATCTCAGAGGAATAGGTAGCTCTTGTAGGATCTGTGAGCTATCACAAGAGTGAGTTGTTAAGAGTGAACCTGGGCAGGTGTAATCCTAGTGACTCAGAAGTGGAGGCAGGAGGATAGCAGGTTCTAGGCCAGAGGTGGCCTGCATAACTCAGTGAGACCCTGTCTCAAAATAAAAATCAAAAAATGGGCTGGTGCTGCAGCTCAGTGCTGAAGTGCCTACAAAATAATGCATGAGGCTCTGGGTTCAACTCCACAGCATTTAAAAAAATAAAAGTGAACCTGACCCCTGAGTTCCATGTTGGCTTCCTGTTTTGAGATGAGACCTCTTTCTACTACACACACTCCTGCCATTGCTGTCTGTCATCAGGTGATGCAGCCAGGGAGGCCTTGGCAAGAATCTATGGTATAGTGTTTGGACTTTCAGCCTTCCAAACTGTGAACTAAATCTATTTTTTATAAAGTTAGCCTTCCTCACATATTTCATTAAAATAATAAAAAGTGGACTAACATGGAACTGAATAGACATTTCTTGAAGGAAGACATACAAATGGCCAGTAGAGAAGGTGAAAAGGTGTTCAATATCACTAATTGTCAGGGAAATGCAAATTAAAATCACAATGAGATATCACCTCACACCTAAGATGGTTAATGTCAAAAAGACAACACTTGTTGGTGAGAATGTGGAGAGAAAGGAACCCTGGCACATTGCTAGTTGGAATATAGATTAGTAACAGATTATGGAAAATAGCATGGAAATTCCTCAAAAAAAGTAAAACATAGAACTACTATATAATCCAACATTTTCGAGTATATATCATTCAGAATTAAAATCATCATCTTGGAGAGATATCTGCATTCCTGTTTGTCACAGCATTCTTTACCATAGCTAAGATATGGAAGGGCTGGGATTTAGCTCAGTTGGTAGAGCACTGTGCTACAGTCTCTGAGGTCCTGAGTTCGGTTCCCAGCACCACAAAAATGGGAGAAGGACCTGGCAATCCACTCCCAAGGCAATCCTGAAACAGTCAGCCATTGAAAACCCTATGAGGGTCGCTGTGAGTCAGATACTGACTCAATGGCACCTAACAACAACAACAAAGATATGGAAATAATTGAAATGTCTTTTGATAGATGAATAAAGAAAATCGTGTGCGTGTGTGTGTGTAATCTATCTCAGCCTTAAGAAGGTCATTTGTGACAACATTGACTGGAAAGAATTATATTGAGCAAAATAAGCTGTTGGGGTTCACTCCAGCCCAGTGGGGTAATGGAGCTTGCCTGAACGTGGGTACTCGGAGACCCTTGGAAACAGGCAAGAGCCAGTGGTGCCAAAGAAGGACTTCGGGAGTCTTCTTGCAAACGGGAACAGAATTTATTAAGCTGCACCTACTAAGGTGAACAAAAAGGGGTGCAGCACAATGACGCTCAATGAAAGTGTCCCACGGTGTGTCTCCTATTGCCTCTTGAAGTTTGCCTTCTTTCTTCTCCTCCTTCCCAAGGCAGGGGAAGAAAAGCAGAGAGCTCTTTGTGTCTTGCTTGGATCCTTTGTCACTTTGGAGGCCCTGGGCTTGTCACGGAGTCTTGCTTGTAGTCCTCAGATATCTTCACTGGTGGTGCTGGAGGTTGCAGGTCTCAGGAGTAGGGTGTGGGGGTCAGATTTGAAGGGGCTCAGAGAGCAGGTGAACAGGGGAGGGATGAGAATGCAAGGGACAAGAAGGGGAGCTAGTATCTTCAGTGGTGGTTTATATAGCGTCTATGAAGGGGGCGTGGACCCAGAAATAGCCAATCAGGGAGTGGCTTGTGCTGGGTGTGGCAGTTATGTAACTATGGATTTGAAAAAGAAAAATTTTGATAGGGGGATTAGGCACAGGCCAGGCCAATTATTGAGCTTCCTTTTCTGACCAATCAGATTGAAAGAGGCCACATCAGAGCTAGGCTGTTTAGGGGCCATCTTGGATCACTCAATGGGTGGGGGTGGAGTGGAATATCAGGATGTGGGACAAAGGTCGCCTGCCCCAGAGGATAGATGTTAGTCCTCCAAGCAGGCCAGACAAGCCTCTGTTCCTGGAGTTCTTTCTAGGACTCTCAACTCTATGTCCCGAGTTATGAGTGGGAGGGGCAAGAATAGGGTAAAACTTGGATAAGGTTCAGGACTCTACTGGGTCAGACAAATCTCTATCCAGGCCCCCCTAGGTCTTTCTCATGGGTCCCCAAATGATTGCCAACAATAAGCAAGACACAGAAAGACAAATACTGCAAGATCTCACATACATTTAGAATTTAAAATAGTCAAATTCATAGAATCAAAAGTAGGATAGTAGTAGCCAGGGGATGAGAGGAAGGGAGAATGGGGTAATGTTGGTCAAATGGTACAATTTCAGTTAGAATAATTTCAGCAATCTAATGTACCAGCATGGTAGTTAAAAATACTGTATTGTATAATTGTAATTTGCTAAAAAGGTAGATACAAAAAGTGAAAGCTTCTCAACACCCCCATAATGACAGTCATATTGAGATAATGGATATATTAATTGGCTTGATTGTGGTGACCATTTCACAATTATATGGATATCAAAATATTAAATTGTACAACTTAGTTAATTTTTATGTTAGTGATATCTCAATGAAGCTGTTAAGAGGTAAAGATGTTGAGTAATTTCCATAACACTCAGAACTCCATAACAGGGAGGACTGGTATAGGAAAATAGTCTCTGAATTTTGCAATACAGGTGGCATGAGGGGAGTGGGAAGTGATTAATCAAGTATTGTCCTTAAGAAATGGACTGGGTAGAAGCTACTCAGGGTATGTGCTTTAGAGCATCAGTTCTCAAGAGTTTTGGTTTTAGGATCCCTTTACCATTAAAAGTTATTCAAAACCCCTTAAAGTGCTTTTTTTGGTGTGGATTATTTCTCTATATTTACCACATTAAAAATTAAAACTGAAGACAGGCACGGTGGCACACACCTTTAATCCCACTGACTTGGGAGGCTGGGACAGGAGGATCACAAGATTGAGGCCAGACGCAGCCTGAGTAATTTAATGAGACCCTATGTCCAAACAAAAAATTAAAAAAAGGCTGAGGGTGCAGTCCAGTGGTACAGCATGTGTGAAGTATGTGCGAGAATCTAGATTTAGCCCCCAAGTTCTGAAGAAAAAAAAATTAAAACTGAAAAATTAAAATGGCATATTACCTGTTTGCAGTGCTGGGAATTGAACCCAGGGCCTCATGCATGCTGGCAAGTGCTCTACCACTGAGCTATATCCCTATAAAAATATACTTATGACATATTTAACATAAATCATGTTTTTATTAAGAATTATTGTTTTTCAAAATAATGATATTTATGAGAAGAGTGGCTTTGTTTTATATTTTTGCAAATATCTTTAATGTCTGGCTTAAGAGAATACAACTTGGTTCTCCTATCTGCTTCTAAATTCAATTTCTTATTATATCCCATATCAGGTAGCCTCTGGGAAACTTCCAGCATGCACTTGTGAGAGAATGAGAGTGGAAAATGTGGATAACACCTGCAAAACTTTTGAAAGCATTTTGATTTTGTGGATCTCCTTGAAGGGACACAGGGACCTTAAAGCTCCTTGGGCCACATGTTTACAGAATAGAGGGTAAGTAAAGGAGAGAAAGTAGTGGCTGTGGGGGTCCTGGAAGGTACAGGATATGGAGGTGATGGTCATTGCTATTATCTCCCCCCCTTTGATCTGGGCTCTTGTTGCTGGGATTTCTTTTCTAGATTATGATATTACCATAAATTAGGTATGAGATGAAAGAACATCCTTAGTATTGCTTAATTATTTTTTCTTGTTCTTTTGAGTTATGATACTTTGTAAAAATATCTTTTGTCTCATTTTCTCCATTCAAATTTGGAATCTAGAGATCATGTACCATGTAACTACGTCTAAATGATATATCTCCCTAAAGATACTTTGGGCCAGGGGTTTAGCCCAGTTGGAAGAGTGTTTGTTCTGTGTGCTCCGAGGCCCTGGGTTCCATCCCCACCCACCACTGCAAAAATGGGAGAAGGACCTGGTAGCACACACTGGAAACAATCCCCATACAACCAGCCATCCAAAACCCTATGAACAGCAAAGAAGCACTGACATAGTGCCTGGCATGGCACAGTGTTGGGGAGTGTTGTTCTGTTGTACGCAGGGTTGCTATGAGTCACACTTGACGGTACCTAACAACAACAAGGACATTTTGGTATCATCTTCATAGCTTCATAATCAGGATTATTCTGTCATTTAAACATATATGATACTACTACCCTTGTAGGAAGTGCCACAAACCTAGGGCATTAAAAAAACCACATCCTGACACTATTTAAGCAACATTCACCCACTTTCTTACTTGTCCACAAGGTGCTGCTGTTTCCCTTCTAATAACATAAGGAACCTGACCCTGAAGAGCACTAAACGAATTCCATATTCCTGTTCCATAACTATTAACTTTTCAGGATGTTATTAGATTTATCCCATAGAAGGAATGTGTAGGGTTCTTCTTGTGAAAACAATTTTTGGCAATGAGTTAGCTCAAAATTTGGCATTTTCAGAATGAAGATCTCCTTTTCAGTCCTATAATTTTATTTATGATAATTATATTTTTAGTGATACCAACTGCTTTGTAAAAACATCTTTGTATTGTATACCCAATGACTGTGAAATCACTTGCCTTGAAGCACAGCAAAATCACCAATCAGCAAACTGGGTTTAAAATGGTGCCATTTTAAGAAACTATTTATACTCCAATTTGCAAGTTGGGTTTTTTTTTTTTTTTTTTGAAATTAAAACATTTCTAAAATGCACTATGATTGTTTAAAAAAAGCAATGGTTCTTTTTATGGTAAGGAAATAAATTGAACCTCTGTGCTTCAAAGTGCTGAAAACAAATCAGCATTCTTTATAAATAGATTTTACTGCTGGTTTAGAAATTACCTTATGTGGTTTTTAGATGATGGAAAAATGAAGTCAGCTGCAGTTTGCACTGTGCATGCATCATATTTGTGTCATTTTCTAAAGGATTATGGAATGGTGGGAGGTCAAGATTCTCTAAATGGAGAATTCTAAGAAGTGGCAAAATAAGAAAATAAAAATAAAGCAGGCCTAGTTGTTTTATATACAGAGCCATAAATTGTGGGGAAGGCCTGGTTTGGGAGGCAGCAGATTTATATTCTGACTTTGACTAAGTCATTGGTGGCTACGTCATGTCAAACACAATAAATGTCAAGGCTGTATGAGAGTTGGGTTGGGTGGCAATTGGAACAGGGGGCGAGGGCACTACTCAGAGGTAGTAGCCAAATGTTTGGTGTTCATTGCTAAGCGGGGTGTTAATGTGCACTTTAAGTGCAGGGTTGACACCAAGAATCCGAGCTTCCTGGCTAGACCTGAGACCCCACAGTCTGACGGGCAGGATTAAGTAGTCTCAGAAGTCTAAGCCTGTCCTAATGCACAGACATACACTGAGCAGGTGTTGGCTGATGAGCAGCATGGAGATGTTCAAATCCATTTAGCAAACATTCTTTGGTTATATTGGACAGAAACACCCTACGGGAGCAGAGACAAGTTCTTCAGATGTGGGCTAGAGATTCTGCTCCATGAATGTAGTTCCATAGCTTATATTTCAAGGAAAGAGGGAGGAAACAATATCTCAGGAAGGTAGGCGACCCCAACTAAACTAGATTTCTCACAAAAAGAGAATCCTGTCTTAGTATGCCTGGGCTTTTCAAAAATTGCCACAGACTGGGTAGCTTGAACAACAAAGGTTTATTTCTCACAGTTCTAGAGGCCTGGAAGTCAAAGATCAAGGTCCCAGCAGACCCGTTGTCTGGTGAAGACCCTCTTACTGGTTTGCAGATGGCTATCTTCCCATTGTATCCTCACGTGGGTGAAAGACAGAGCTCTACAGCAGTCTTTCTCTTCTTATAAGGACACCAATCCCATCATGGATCCTCATCTAAACCTAATTACTTCCCAAAGGCCCCACCTATTAATACCATCCTCTTGTCAGTTGTTGTTGTTAGGTGCCCCTGAGTTGGGTCCAACTCATAACAACCCTGTGCACAACAGAATGAAACACTCCCCAGCACCATGCCATGGCTGGCACTATGTCAGTGCTTCTCTGCAATTCATAGGGTTTTGGATGGCTGATTGTTTTGGGATTGTTTTGGAGATGGACTGCCAGGTCCTTGTCCCCATTGTCAGGGAGGGTTTCAATATATGAATGTTGAGAGGACAGAAACATGTAGCCCATAGTATTTTCTTTAATAACAATCAGCTATTCTTTGAACTAAAATCTAGTCCCTGGGCCAGGTAGGATGGCTTATGCCTGTGATCCCAGTGATTCAGGAGGCAGAGGCAGAAGGATAGCAGGTTTGGGGCCAGAGGCAGCTTACATAACTTAATGAAACCTGTCTCAAGACAAGAAAAAAAAATAATAAATGGGCTGGGGGGTCCAGCTCAGTGATAAAGCACTTGCAAAGTATGTGAAAGGCCCTGGGTTCAACCCCTAAGTACTGAAAAAAATTAAAATAAAAAAATCTAGTCCCTATAAAAAGATTTAAAGTTATGACTTGATTCTTGCTCTGGATTTGTTAAAAGCCAAGCATACCTGACCCCTCTAAAGATTTCTATTAGCTGGGTGTGGTGGTGCACCCCTGTAATCCCAGCAATTTAGGAGGCTGAAGCAGGAGGATTGCAGGTTCAAGGCCAGTAGAGGCAGCCTGTGCAACTTCTGGAGTCCCAAAATAAAAACTTAAAAGGGCTAGGGTTGTAGCTCAATGGTAGAGTGCTTGCACAAGGTCCTAGATTCATTCCCCAATACCATAAAGAAAAGATTCCTATTTATAGAATTTTAACAGAATTATGCACATGGCTTCTAATAGCTCAAACTATAACAGGCAGCTTATTAACATTATAGGTAAGACCATATACTTTAAAATCACACAGTGTTATTTATTAAATGTATTGGAGGCTGAAATTTAGCTCAGTTGGTAGAGTGCTACTCTGCACTCTCTGAGACCTTGGGCTCCATTCCAGCACCATAAAAATGGGAGAAGGACCTGGCAGCCCACTCTCAAAACAATTCTGAAAAAAAAAATCAGCCATTGAAAACTATATAAATAGGAGAGAAGCAGAGAAGCACTAACTTTGTGCCAGGCATGGCACAGTGTCAGGGAATGTTTCATTCTGTTGTACATAGGATCTCTGTGAGTTGGACTCAACTCAATGGCACCTAACAAATAATATATGTATATATGTGTGTGTGTGTGTATATATATGTGTGTGTATATATATATAACATGTATGTGTGTATATATACATATATATGTACACACATATATACATATATATGTGTATGTATATACATATATATGTACACACACATATATAATTTAGCCTAATTCACATGAAATCCTATTGGTTGGCTATGCTTGTTGTTCTCATTTTGCAAAGGAAGTAAATTTGAGAGATAGAGTTAGTAATAAGTGACATAGCTAGGAGTTCAATTCAAGTCTATCTGATTCCAGGACCTACCTACTCTCCTACAATGCTTTTTAAATCTTTGAGAATACTAAGATCCTCTTTTGAATCTTTTGAAATGTCATTTCTTTGTGAGTAGTATTTTATTAACCTATGATTAGGATACCATATTGCCTATAAGAAATTATTAAAATATTTAATATTCATGATGAGGTAAGGAGCAATTCTGTGGCATTGTCAATTGGTAGACAGACTTTGGAGGCCCTCTGGGCTCTACAGGAAATATCTCTGGCCTGTAGAGGACAGAATGCTGCCAACTTCTCTCCAGACCTCACTTTCAGTTTATCCCCAGGGAGATGGTCTGTTATGGTTGGTCAAAATTAAGGACCTTTTATGGGCCACAGCTAAAGATGGAACTTTTCTGACTCTAGGTGGAGATTCATGGATGAACTGGAGAGTTAGGGTAGCCTGGGATTACTCTTTTTGCGAGAAAATCTGATCATATTGCTCTTTTGGGGATCCTCTTTATTCCCCCAAATGCTGAGTAAGACATACCTGCAGATTAATCCATTGGCAGAAGACTTCATATTCACTCTCTTATACAAAGCACACAACCAAAAACAACTGTGAAAAATACAACAAAGCTTAGGCAAGCTCCCTTAGCATCAGCAAGGCCTCTCTCTGTATGATTGCTTTCTTCTTGCCTGCCGGGTATTCCAGCTCTTTCCCATGGTGGGGGCCATGCCTGAGATAAGGGTTTGGGGTGAGGAGAAGTAGGAGAAAGGGAGTTTCTGGCTTGCTTTAGCATTAGACCAAGTTAGTAAGAGTTTTTCTGGCTTTAAGCTCAGTTCAGTAGAGTTCTTTCTGTGTTTGGGGAAAATCTCCAGGTAATAATAAAGAGTTATTTTACTGTGGTTTCTTTTCTGTACATATACATCTTTCTTAGAGACAGTGGGGGAGATTTGTTCTCTAACAATATACCATCTTAATTACCTCCATTATTGCAAACTTTATTTCCCTTGTGGAATTAAGATCTAAATGGAGATTCAAGAAAAAAAAGTATAGTGAGAGAATTACATTATGAGGTAAATCTTTTAATGTCTTCTTAGGGACATTAGTTGTTTTCCCTATTGTTCTTTGCCAAGTTCTGTTGTTGTTGTTGTTAGGTGCCATTGAGTTGGGTCCTACTCACAGGGAGCCTATGTACAACAGAACAAAACACTCCCAGACACTGTGCCATGCCCAGCACTATGTTAGTGCTTTTCTGCTATTTATCGGGTTTTCAATGACTGATTGTTTCAGGATTGTTTTGGGAGTGGGTTGCCAGGTCTTTCTCCTGTTTTTGTGGTGCTGAGGATTGAACCTGGGGCCTCAGAGTGTATAGAGCAGCACTCTACCCACTGTGCTCAACCCCAGCTCTTCCCAAGTTCTAGGCTTGTGTAAGAGCAGTGATTTGGTCCAAGGCAAACTTACATTGATTTGCAGCAAGTTAGACTACTTGCCACGGGACTTCTGGGACTGACTCTTGTCACTGGTCACAAGTCCCACTATTTGGAGGTATGAGTTGGAAAGCTGCATTTATTTATTGAGTATCTGCTTTGTGCTTGGCACTTCATTAAGTACTGAGCACATTGAATAAGTTTGAATATTTTCACGTTCAATTGTCACAACAATATACTGATGTGTATTCTATTAGTCCCATTTTAGAGGGGATAAAGCTAAAGAACAGAGGTTAACAGTCATATAGGTAGCAAGAGGTATCACCGAGACTTAAAGCAGTTATTTCTCTGCTCTCCTTTAGACAAGGATGTTCATTATAGTATTGTTTGTAATACCAAAATTTATAAACAATATAAGTGGTTGTCCATGGGAGATCTAATTAAATAATTTGTTCCACACTCAGTTAGTAGTAGTAGTAGTTGTTGTTGTTAGGTGTTGTAGAGTCAGTGTCCAATTCATATTGAAACAGCATTGTTAGAGTTTTTCTGCAATTCATAGGGTTTTCAATGGCTGATTGTTTTTTGGAAGTGAGTTGCTGGGTCTTTCTCCCAATTCATGTAATAGACTACTGTAAAAATGTTAACACATAAGTTGAGGATGATATGTGCAGACACAGAAAGATGTCCAGGGTGCACTTTCAAATGTAGACATAGATTTCAATTATAGATTTTTGTTTAGAGAATAAAATAATATATTATGATGCTATTCATATTAAAAATTGTTTATTTGTATGCAGTAGTTCTTTTTAACTCTGGACTACTCTCTTTCTTTCTTTCTTTCTTTCCTTCTTTCTTTCTTTTTTCCTGCACTGAGGGTTGAACCCAGGGACTCATGCTTGCATGTTTTGCAAATGTTATACCACTGAGCTGCACCCTCAGCCCATTTTTTTACTTTTTTGAGACAGTGTCTCATTACGCAGACTACCTTTGGTCTTGAACTTGTGATCCTCCTGCCTCTGCCTCCTGAATTGCTGGGATTAAAGGTGTGCACCACTGTGCCCGGCTTTGGGCCACCCTTTCTATACTCCTTCTCTATTAGAGTCCTTTCTTTGATTCTTCAATGTCATTATTCTTCAGGAATTTATCCTCAGACTGCAGGATTTGCAGGGAGGAGAGGAGATGCCTGACAGTGGAGATTGGCTGAAAATGGAGATTCGGAGCTTGCCGTGAGGCATGGGGGAGGGTTTTACTGATAAACTTCATGTAACCTGTGGGGCTTTGAAAGACAATTTCCAAGTTCTCTATCCTACTGGCTCTCCTGTATTCATTCAGAAGTGATATGAGTCTCTCTTAGGACCAAGGAAGTCCACATAAAAACTTAACTCAGATTTCATGCTGAAATCTGAGTTTTGCTCAACCTAAACAAGCCTTTGTCTAGTTTGAAGAGGACAGAATTGATTTTGGTGAATTTTAGCCAATTCTTTAGCATTCAATGCCTCCTAAAACATGAGAAGAAGTCCCCTTAACTGTACCAAATTGGCTTGTTAGTTTTTATAGTCCAAAGGAATCTGACACAGGGTTTGATAGGGGCAAAAGTCAAGTCTGGGGGTCAGTGAGTCCTGTCAGGCCACCATGAAGAGGCCAGGGCTTGCTGCCTTTCAGTTGGCCAGAGATCACAAAAATCAACTCTACTTTCTCCAAGTGCTGCTCACACCTGCTGGAGTTAAACAGCTCTGAAAAAGACAGCGGTGCAGCCTGAGCACAGTGCTGAGCTGCCTACACTCATCAATATCTTGGCTGGTGGCTGTGCACTCAGGGCAATTTGCCTAGCTTTCGTGATCTACAGCAGAAAACTTGCTTTTGAAGTGGTTTGGAAAGCTCCAAAAGACGTGCTTCATGCTATTGGTATTGCTGCCAAAGAGAAAAGATTCTGCTTTTCATCAGCTGCTTACTTTTGCTCATGGCCCTGCTTATGCTGAGACAGTGTGACTGCAGCAGAAGAAAATAACAAGATCTCTTGGCCTTCAATTCCACACTGGCCTGGAAAGAGGCTTATGGATGTTTGGATGGTTGAATGAAGGTGAGCTAGAAATGCACAGCACTTCTTTTGACATCAGGCTGGACATTCTTTATGGCTTCCCCAGACACAAAAATTGGCAGGGCTTGAAAAAGAATCACTGGCAGGAAGTTCATTTTCTTTATTGCAACCTCCCCAGCCATAAAACTAAAAGCTTTTTACCTAAATCATGTTTGCTATCTCCTGGGAGTAGGAGGTCATTTCCTTCAGAGTTTTTCCCAATTGAAGTCTAGTCCCAGGGATTCAATAGTTAGAACACTCCACTTGAATTTGAAGGGCTTTCCAATTGATGTTTCTTATTCTTCCCTTCTAATTTGGTATCATTTTTGCTACCCCCTCTTCCTCACCAAATCTCAGATATCCAAGAGTAAAATATTTTCACTGTGAACTTCATCATCTTTTACTTAATTAGAATATCTACTTATTGTGCTAGCTTTAATTTTTTCACTTCAAAATAACCTTCCCCTATTTGAGTTTCCTATAATTATTTGATCCACAGTTGTTTAGCTCTTGGAAATAAGCAGAAAAATGGAAGCCTCTCCCATGTGTCTAGTGATTTGTGTAACAAAATAGTTTGAGGTGCTGACCCCTGATTTGTGCTTTGTTAATAAAGATGTAACTAAGAATAATCTTATTTTTAAGATTGAAAAATATAACAACTGACATTTAACCTAATGCTGCCTACAATTCTGATAGAATAATAAGTCTGGATCCCTGTGATCCAAAGTGGATAAAGTGACTAACCTTCTGTGTGACCTCAAGCAAACAGTTTTCTCTTTTCTGCACTTTTTTTCCTCATATGTGAAATGTGAATAACTTTGTCCTACTTAATTCACAGGGTGACTGTGTTAGGTCATGTTAAACAAAGTATATTGAAAAGCATAAAGGTCTACAATTCGATACAACTTTGCCTGCCATTTATAAACTGCTCCAATCCTGAGGCAGTGGAGGAAATATTCCTCTTACAGTAAAAGGAACTTGCTTGACATGATCTCTGGGTCTCTTCCTTTCCTGGCTCTTCAGGGATTCTGTTCATTGCTTTTGCATTTCTCATCTGTATCTCCTCTCTCTCTCTCTCTCTCTCCCCCCCCCCGCTTCCTCTCAGCATTTAACCAAAAATCATCTAAAAATGTTATTTTATATTTGGGGGAACCCTTCCCCCAGCTCTGCATGCCTCTCTATCTTCCAAGCTATATCTCTTTTCCCTTCACAGTCAAATTTTCCTCAAGAATTTTCTACACTTACTTTCTCCTTCTTTTTGTTTTCTTTTTACTCTATATTCAGGCCAACTTGGCTTTCACTTTTACCAAGACCTTTAAACTATTTTTTGCTAAGGTCTCTGTATTAATGTACTAAGGCCACCATATGAGAGTATCGTAAGTTGGGTGGTTTATTTTCTCACAGTTCTGGAGGCTAGAAGCCCAAGGGTCAGGTGTTGGCCAATTTTGTTTCTTCTAAAGCCTCACTGGCTTATAGATGGCCACTTTCTTGCTGTGTTCTCACAGCATTGTCCCTCAGTCTCTGCTGTGTGTGTCCTAATCTTTTCTTATAAGGACATCAATCATGTTGGATTATGGTCTACCCATTTGAGTTTATTTTACCTTAATGATCTATTTAAAGTCTCTATCTCCAAGTACAGTTGCATTTTGAGGTAGAAGGGGGCCAGGATTTCAACATATCACTTTTGTGGGAGACATACTTCTGTCCAGCTGTCACCAATAATCTTATTTCTAAAGCCAGTGGTATCTCAGGGACATCCAGTAAAGTGGTCTTCTTCCTCTGGCTTGAAACTCTTCTTAGGGGGGGTTCTTTAACTCTATGTAATTGATTTTATTCCTGGCTAAACTCAGGATTTTTTTTCTTGCCAGTTCTTTCTTTTTTGTCCAAAATCTCTAAATGTTTCAGTTCCTCAGTCCTCTTTGCCCTGGGTCATCTTCTCTTTTCATTCTGCACAGACTGAAGGCAAGATCTTAATAACCTTAATAATATTAATGCCATTTATATGCTTGTGACTCCTAAATATAAATCTATACTATAGATCTTTCCCACTGAACTTCAAAACACTTGTCCAACTGCTGTCTCAAAATTTCCACTTGGATTGTTACAAGCCTTCCTAAAATTAGAACTTAGCACTCTTAAGTTCTGTTCTAAAATCCATACCTCTTCTTAAATCAATTCTTTCCTGTTAGTTTATTTCTTCTCCAGCCTTCCTGTTCCTTATAAAAATCACCTCTATTAACCTATTTGCTTCTTTCAGAAATGAGGTATAGTCTTTGATAATTCCCTCTTCTCTTCACTCCCCTACCATCACACTTGCAGCCAAGTCCTTTCTTCAGCATATGTCCTAAAGGAATTTACTCTGGTCATCCCCATCATTATCTCCCACCTGATCTAAAATCATAAACTCTTCTTCCCAACTTTCCTCTAATTCATTCTTTAAAGCACACCCGGATAGGTCCTTTAAAAATTTCAATTAGATTAGACCATATCTCTTTTCTGTTCAAAAGTTTTTTGCTGGTTTGGTTGGTTGGTTGGGTTTTTTGAGGCAAAGTCTTGCCAAGTTGGCCAGACTGGCCCGGAATTTTAGTTCATGCTAGGCTCAAAGTTGCAGTCTTTCTGCCTCAACCTCTCCAATGCTGGGATTACAGGTGCTGTGCCCAGCTTAAAAATCTTTAATGGTTTCCTACTGTGATAGCTAATCTTGATTGTCAACTTGATTGGATTAAGATATACTAGTTGTAGTTAGGTGCTGTCCTGTTGGTGCCTGACTCAAAGTGATCCTATGTACAACAGGTGAAACACTATTGTCCGTATGTCTCTGCTGTTCATAGAGTTTTCAATGCGGATTGATTTTTGGGAGTGGGTTGCCGGGTCCTCCTCCCAAGCCTACAGTATCTGGTGTTCTCCCATCCAGGTACTAACCAGGCACGACCCTGCTTAGCTGACGGGATCGAAAGCCACAGTGCTACGGCTGCAGGCAAGATATACTTAGGAGATTAGTAAAGCATACTTCTGGCTGTGTCTGTGAGGACATTTCCAGAGATGATTGGCATGTGGGACAGTAGCTGAGGGGGAAAGACCTTCCCTGAATGTGAATGGTACCATGCAGTAGGCTAGGGTCTTAGATGGAATAAAAGTGGGAAAAGGAGGAAGCCAGTCAGCACATGCAAGCTCCATTCTTCCTCAGCAAGTATGTCTATTGCTCCTGCCATCACCTGTGGACATCAGTCTCCAGCTTCTTCAGCCTTTCAATGTGGACTCACACCAGTGACTCTCCAGGGAGCTTCCAGGTCTTCAGCCTTGGACTGGGGTGCATCACTGGTCCTTCTTGTTCTGAGGCTTCCAGCTTCTTGGACTGTGCCGTTACTGGGTTTTCTGGCTCTCCACTGTGCAGATAGTTGTTGCTGGACTATCTAGACTCCAATTATGTAAGTCAATCTAATAAATCCCCATATATGCATATATATATATATATATATATATATGAATCCTATTGGTTCTGTTCCTCTAGAGATCCCTGACTAACACACTCAAACATAAGGTAATTCTTCTAGAGTGCAAGCCCTAAGGATGTAGGTAGTAGGGCTGCCTTATTTATTTCTGTTCATGCAGAGCCAAGTCCAATGCCCTGCACTTAGTAGGCACTTATGACAGTAACATTGTCTATGTCTTTAGCCTCACCTCTCACACCAGTACTCACATGTCTCAGTCATGTTGTCCTTTTCTCGGGTCCTGCAGTTGACCTAGTTCACAGCTGCATTCACCCTTTCCTTGTTGGCTAGCATCCACTTGTGTTCTTTCTCCTTTAAGTAATGTTCAGAGTACACAGGCATCTTTGGGAACTCAGACCCACCCAGACCGAATGAATCAGAATCTGCACTTTAATGAGGAACTCAGGAGGTTCATATACATGCATTGAAGTTTATAATGCTTTGCTCTAGAACTCAGCCTAGCTTTTAGTTCTTTAGTGAGACTTTTTCCACCTGGCTGATACCCATTATTAGGTCACTTAACAGATTTACTCAAAGCATCTGTAACAATGAGACAGTAAAGGAAGTAAAGCCCAAACAGGGGAAGTGAAGACTACCAATCGGAGGCTGGTTAAAGTTCTACCTATCACAGTTATCAAAAGTTTGATTGCATGCAGGACATGAAGAATGTGAGTAGTTTGATTTGAGCAAATAGAAAATCTCAAGACTTTTGTTTGCTTTAACAAATATTTTTGAGTTCCCTCTGGAAACTACTTTATAGAGCTTTTTAGTTTTAATTTGCAACATCGTGATACCACAGGAGAAATGCACAACAATAAGCCACAATTGGTTTGGGTTTTCCAATATTTCATTGATCCATAGTTGTGGGGAGCATTGTAGAATATCCAGCTACAATATCTATTCTTTAATGTAGTTTGATTCCTGCTTTGTTACAAGTAAACTGTTCAGTGTTTTGTTATAAGCACTTTAGACATTGCTTAGTTGAGTGATTGGTTTGTGGTTACTGGGGTCTTTGGATTCAGTCAGACGCCCAATAACTACATCATTGCAGACATCTAGCATTTTATAAAGGACATACAATAAGTGTTTAACTGATGAACTAAACTGTGGTTTATGACCGTGAGATGAAAGAAAACACACTACTTAAAAATAAACATTTCTTAAACTTGTCTCTGAAAGCATTTCTAAGGTGTCTTATGTTTATTCTTTGCTTATAAACTATGTTATTGCCTCTATTGCCAAATATTGTGGGATTTTATGAAACTAAAGTATGCTATTAATATAACTGAAAACCTGGTTGGAGTTATTCAACAAACTAAAAGTGTTGGCAAAGATGTAATTTTAAAGTACAACCCCACGTTCCTTGAATATTACAGCTGCTGCTTGTTTGTTTAATAATAGAGCTGATGAGTAGTTAATTTGAGTGGAAAGCTGGTTGCAGGTGTAGTGCTATTTAGACATAATGGAGGGCACATTTGACATCTGTTGCAAGATATGGAGGTAAAGTCAAACAGAAGTTAAAGTGACTGCTATGACAAATCTACATAGTTTAAATCCTCAAGTAGTTTCTTTGCATGTTGGGGGAGGAAGTTTATTAGAAATCTAAGGGAATGAGACTGGGACCAACGTTTGTTGATTTCCTTCTCTGGGGCATTCATTTAGACATCACAAAACTCCTCAGTAGGTTTTATTTGTTCCATTTTATCTAGATTAAAAGTCCCCCCTGGTTATACATTAAAATTACTAGAGTGATATTAAAAATGCACATTGCATATCCACTAAGGTGGTTACTATAAAAGAAAAAACAGAAAATAAGTGCTGACAAGGATGTGGAGAAATTATAACCTTGTGCATTGCCAGTGGGAATGTAAAATGGTGTAGCAGCTGTGTGATGCAGTGTGGCTGTTCCTCAAAAAGTTAAACGTAGAATTACCATAGTATTCAGTAATCCTACTCATAGATTTATCTATCCGTTGTTGTTAGGTCCCACCTAGTCAGTGTCCAACTCATAATGACCCTATGTACAACAGTTGAAACAGTATTGCTAGTGCTTCTCTGCTATTGATAGGGTTTTTAATGGCTGATTTTTTTTGGGGGGGGAGTGGGTTGCTGAGTCCTTCCCCCAAGCTTACAGCACCTGGTGTTCCCAGGCAGTCTCCCACCCAAGTACTAACCAGGCCCGATCCTGCTTAGCTTCTGAGATCTGGTGGGATTGGACACCACAGTGCTATGGCTGCAGGCGTCTATCCATATCTATACTTATATTCATATCTATGTTATTGTTAGGTGCCTTTGAGTCAGTGTCTGACTCATAGTTACCCTAGGTACAACAGGCAAAACACTATTGTCAGTGCTTCTCTGCTATTCATAGGGTTTTCCATGGTGGATTGATATTTTGGGAGTGGGTTGCCAGGTCCTTCTCCCAAGCCTACAACACCTGGTGTTCCCAAGCGGTCTTCCATCCAAGTACTAACCAGGCCCGACCCTGCTTAGCTTCTGAGATCTGATGGAATTGGACACCACAGTGCTATGGTGCAGGCATCATATCTATTATCTGAAAGAATTGAAAGCAAAGTCTCAGGGACTTGCACAGTTATGTGAGTGTAATAGCAATATTATTCTCTATGGTTGGTTGAAAACTGCCGAGGAGGTTGAAACAACCTAAAAGTCCATTGTTGGATAAATAGATTAACAAAATGTGGTATTTAATGTGTAGAATATTATTTAGCTTTAAAAAGGAACGGAATTCTTATACTTGCTACATCGTAGATAAAACTTGAAAACATACTGTTACCAGAGAGGGTACTGGGGTCTTCCTGGTCCTGGAGAGTAATGTCCCTTGCATCAGGTTCTTGATTCAACAAGTCAAAGAATTGAGTTTGAAGAAGCCACACAGGTCATGTAAAGTCAAAATTTCATTTAGAACATTGAGAAAAATAACTGGGAATAATGAAAGTGAGGAAAAGCAAAAGTAAGAGGGGAAGAACAGCACCTCTGCATACACAGAAGGAGGGTTCCTGGAGAGAGCTAGGGCACCCGCATGTGGTGACTGCATAGGGATACATATAGTGCCTGGGACAGTATTGGCAATCTCAGGTAGGGTCTTTCCAGAGCTCTATCTGATGCAAGCTAGGAATCATGGGCCTTTCAAACCTTCAGTCCCTGCTGATTTGTTGGTTCTGCTATGTTGCTGGTTTGCTCCTAAGTTGGTGCCAGTGGGTATTTTCCTGCCCAGTCTCCTAGGAGCAATGTTATTTGTGTTTTCTACCTAGTGAAAGTCAATAGCCAGTAGAAAATAAAGATTGTAATTTTAACTGGAAATCTGGCTTGAGTGGTTTTTTTCCTGCCACATCCTGCTCTCCTCAACTGCCTATGGCTCTTGAACCCCCTTTTCTCCAGGTTCCCCTTTCAATACTGAGTGAAATAAACCAGACATAGAAGAACAAATATTGTATGATGACATTTATATAAAATTCCTAGAACTGGCAAATTCAAAGAGGTAGAAAGTAGAACAGAGATAACTGGGTCAGGGGAAGCAGGAATGGGGATTTATTGATTAAAGGATACAGAGTTTCTGTTTGAAATGGTGAAAAGTTCTGAAAATTGCTACTGGTGATAGGTGTGAAACATTGTGAATGTAGGTAAAATCATTTATGTGCTTTGCTAACAATTAAAAACACAAAACACATTTCTTGTATTCATTCGGACACACTGACATTATTATTAGTTTGGGCAGGGGCCAGGGCTTTGGATCCCCTGGTTAGTCTGTTTCTTCAGGCTGCCTTTTTAAGAGCTGTTCTCAGATCCCTCTTAGGCCTGATTCCTCCTAAACAGCCTCAGATAGCCAAGCCAGCTTTGCTTCTTCCTCTTCTCATTTCTGCCCTCTAAACCCAATCTCAACTATGCTTTGAGAAAATCAAGATGACTAAATATTTTTGACATTTTATGAAATAATTTCAAGGACTATTTCTTATTAACTCATCTGACTCTAGATAGTAAAACTCTGACTAGGTGAAGGATCACTAAAATCCTAGTTAGGCATTTATGTGTTGATAGTTTTGTTATCTGCAATAAAAGCAGGATGAGGAAAGAGAAATAAAAGTACCGAAAAGCTTCTCTGAGGCTCTATAGAAGACCTCTGGTCCCTAACACCAGACAGTAGGGGCAGTAAGGAAAGTTCATGGTGCCTCATTCTTTCTCCATTTCTTACTACTCTGTTTCTCCTCTTTACCCACTGCAGCTTCCTCTGGGCTTCTAGGGCCTGAGCCATGCTCAGTTCTAGTCAACTCCCTCTCCCCCCTTTTACAAAGGAACATGACTTAAATGAGGGTGCTAGTCTGCATTAACCTCCACTAATTCAATAGTCATGATTAGTTTTATACTGGCTTCTAACACCAGCAAAAAAAAAGGTGCATTCTTGTCACAGAAATGGTCACCATGTACTGTCTTAATCATGTTTTCCTGGGACAGAATCCATATATGGTGTCTACCTGGATACATGTTTCACTTTCCTCTCGTGTAAAACGGTGTTGGACCACATAATCTCTCAGATCTGTTGGAGTTCTAAGATTGTGCCCCTTTACGGCCAAGCTCATTTTCCCTTTTAGGCCTCCAAATCTAGCATTTTTCTTTGGCTTGGCCAAACTTGCCTTCTCTTTTCCCTTCCATGTACTTTCCACCCCACCTATGATTGATGTCATGTATAATTTGTAAATTTTTATACACTCTCCAATTTCTATCTCATGTCTCCAATTCCTCCCCTCCCCCAGTACTGGAGATCTAACCCAAGACTTCACATTGCTAGACAAGTGATTTCCCACTGAGCTATACCACCAGCCCCCACATATTTCATTTCACGAAGCTGGCTTTGACAGTGTTTCTTTTGAGGACAACGATAAATAGGCAAGACTGAGTATAGTCTAAGTATGCATTCTACTTATTTGGTGGCAAAATTCTGGTGGGGATTGAAAAGTGATTTTTAAATTATAATTTAATAGCAGGTGGAGGAGGTAAAGAGGAACATATTCCAGAACCCCACATTTGGCAAACATCTCACTGATTTTTATTGAGACTTTAAAAAATATATTTTGCTACTAGTTGACTCCCAAACTGCCTGACCCAAATGGAATATACTGTGGAATTGGCATAAAGAGAATCCTATGGCAGTGCTCTGCTGGAGCTGATAATTAAATATTCAGTAATTTTGTGAGGTGGTTGTCATGCCATCAGCAGCTTGAAATTCAGTGTTTGGAATATTTATCCAATGAAAATCAGCATGTGCTACAAATCTAGCCTTTTCCTTCTTTCCCTAAACAACTGGTTTACTAGCTCATCATTTTATTCTTGTAAATGATCAGATTCCTGTAAATAATCAAATCCTCCTTTTGCTCCCTGTCTCACTCAGAATAAGTCAAAGTTCTTATGATGGCTAATAAGGCAATCAATGAACAGTCCTCTTGCTCTCTCCCAGTCCCTCTCTCTTTCTCCTGCCTCCTCTGGTTCTTCTGACTCCCAGTGTTCTATGTACACACATAGGCTCATCATGCTTCTGCTCAGGGCATTCCACCTGCTATTTATCCTTTCTTCCTGGCATGCTCTTCCCCAGATAGCTGCAGAATTGGCTTCCTCACTTCCTTTCAGCATTTGCTCAAATATCACCTTCTCAGTCAGACCTTCTATATTATTTATCTATGATGCTGTCACAAATAACTCAAATTCAACAGCTTAAAAGAACAAACACTCCCTAGAGAGGAGAATCTATTTCCTTACCTTTTCCAGCTTTTCAAGGAGCCCAGCCCCTTTGACTCATGGCTTCCTTCTAATCAGTAATTGGATCATTGTGGTTTGTGCCTTCACAATTCCTGCCTCTTTTTTGTCTGCCATTTTGTTTTATAAGCACTTTGTGATTACATTAGGCCCACATGGATACTCCAAGATCATCTCCATATCTCATGATCCTTAATTTAAACACATCTGCAGTCTTTTTGTTACATAAAGATGTGGACATGTTGGAAGTGGGTGCATTATTTTGCCTAGTAAAACCTTCCTATTTAACTTTGTGCCTATCTAACTCTAGCATTCCTTATCTCTCCTCCATTGTTAATTTTTTTGTACCACTTTTCCCTTTCTGATATATTATTTACTTTACATATTTATTTTGTTGGTTGTCTGTTTTCCCCCACTGAATTATAAATGAGGGTAAATATTTTTGTTTTGTGTTATTGCTGTAGCATATGATGTGACTGAAAATATATTCATATGCTTGTAAAAAGCTGGATGTTGAATAATGGAGACATGACAAAAACAGATGGTTTTGAATTATGGTTCTGGAGATGAATATTGAATATACCATGGACTGCAAAATGTACCAACAGATCTGTCCTAGACAAAGTGAAGCCAGAATGCTTCTTGAAGGCAAGGCTGGCTAGACTGTGTCTGACATATTTTAGACATGTTGCCAGGAGGAATCAAACCCTGGAGAAGGACATCATGTTTGGGAGAGAGGCAGGTCAATAAAAAAAAAGGAAGACCCTCAACTAGATGGATTAATACAGTGGCTGTAACAATGGGCTTAAACATACAAAAGATTGTGTGCCTGGCATGGTGTCAGGTAGTGTTTCATTCCATTGTACATAGGGTGGCTATGATTTGGACTCAACTCGATGGTACCTAACAACTACAAATTATTGCTGTTTTTGTTGTTCAGAACAGTACCTATATCATAGAAAGCAATAAATATATTTTTGATTAATAAATCAAATAAATAAATAAATAAAACAATAATACAAATAAATAAATAATACAAATAAATAAATTAAGAAGTTTGAGAAAAGAAGCTGACATGACGTGGAGGGTTTCCTAGTGTGGTGAAGCAACATGTGCTGGTGCTTCTAGAGGAAGCAAGAATGCTCCCATGGTCACCCAGGGCAGAACTTCTTTGTTCACATTGAAATATTTGCTTCTGTACTGGTTTCTAGTATTTTCCCTTATATTTGTTTTTGATCTTTCTTTAGGATATACTGAAAAATTTATTTTAGTTTCTGACTCTATATTATAAACTCCTAAAGCAAAGGAAGCATATCATCTCTCATTTTTCTGTAACTCTTCTACACTGCTTATTACTAGATATTGAGTATGTAGAAGCCAAGTGTTTGCTTTTCTGTTTCTTACCTTTCATTTCTTAGAAATCAGTCTAAGGGAGAAAGGGACCAATGCTCTCAACTATGTGGCTTTTTTTTTTTTTAATTTTAGATGTGTATGTTGTATGGGGGACAAGTGGGAGTGAAGAAGGAAAGAAGCCTTTACTTTTATAAGAGAACTTCTTTGTATGGGAAGTATATCTATCTTGGTTTGGGCACAGTAATAAGAAGGTTGGAATTTACAATCTAAAAGAAGACCATATAAGTTCAGAAATGGTTTTTCCATGTGAGATTTCTATGACTGGTATTCTGATTAGTGTGACAGAATAGGTTTCTATGGGTACATTTAGATCTATCAAACTATTAAAGCTTTATGTACTACTATATATTTTCTTTTTAACTCTGGGTAATGATAGGGTGCAGTACAAGGAATATTATTGTTGTTGTTAGGTGCTGTCGAGTCAGTATCCCACTCATAGCAACCCTCATAGGGTTTTCAATGGCTGGCTGTTTCCGGATTGCCTTGGGAGTGGATTGCCAGGTCCTTCTCCCATTTTTGCGGTGCTGGGAATTGAACTCAGGACCTCAGAGACTGCAGCGCAGTGCTCTACCAACTGAGCTAAATCCCAGCCCACACGGAATATAGTTTACTTCAAAACTTTATAATTTGTTTATGTAAAGGGCAGAAGGATCTACTTTCCAATGATCTAGATTTTAAATTCCAATAGTTTTTCTTGTTGCTATTTTATAATTATGGAGAAAAATAGAATTACTCAGATTCCTGACAGACTAACTGACAGACTAACTTAAAGTTGGCACCTGACAGACTAACTTAAGGAAAAAGGTGAGGTTTATTTATGGCTCGTGTTCAGTCAATGGTGGTGGGCTAGTATGGCAGAGAAGCTGGGGGCAGGGCCTGTGGTAGAGGGCTTCACATCATGGCACCAGAAAGTGGAGAGAGCTTACCAGAAGCAGGGTACAGGTGAAACCTCCAAACGTCTGCCCCCAGTGATCCACCTCCACAAGCTAGGTCCCACCCCTCAAAGGCCCATTGTTGTTGTTAGGTGCCGTCGAGTCGAGTCCGACACATAGCGACCCTATGTACAGCAGATGGAAACACTTGCCGATTTTGTGCCAGGCAAATGATCTTATTTATGTTTAAGCCCATTGTTGCAGACACTGTGTCAATCCATCTGGTGGAGGGTTTTCCTCTTTTGCGTTGACCTGCCACTCTTCCAAACTTGATGTCCTTCTCCAGGGATTGTTCTCTCCTGACTACATGTCCGAAATATGTAAGACGCAGTTTGGCCATTTTTGCTTCCAAGGAGCACTCTGGTTGTACTTCTTCTAGGACAGATTTGTTGGCTCTTTTGGCAGTCCATGGTATATTCAATAGACGTCTCCAGCACCACAATTCAAAAGCATCAATTCTTTTTCTGTCTCTCTTGTTCAATGTCCAACTTTCACAACCATATGATGCCACTGAACACACCTTCATCTTCAATGTGACATCTTTGCTTTTCAATACTCTAAAGAGATCTTTTGCCAGAGCTTTTCCTAGAGCAATGCCGTCTTTTGATTTCTTGACTGCTGCTTCCAAGGGTGTTGATTATAGAGCCAAGCAAAGCAAAATCTTGGACAACCTCAATCTTTTCTCCATTTATTGTGAAGTTGTGTGCTGACCCAGTCCTAAGAATTTTTGTTTTGTTGATGTTTAGTCATAACCCATATTGAAGGCTATGATCTTTGATCTTCATCAGTAAATGTTTTAAATCCGCTTCATTTTCAGAAAGCAGAGTGGTGTCATCTGCATAACACAGGTTGTTAATGAGTCTTCCTCCAATCTTGATGCCACGTTCTTCCTCATAAAGTCAAGCTTCTCGGATTATTTGCTCAGCATATAAATTGAAGAGATAGGGTGAAAGTATACAGCCCTGATGCATACCTTTCTCAACTTTAAACCACTCAGTGTGTCCTTGTTCTATGTGAACAACTGCCTCCTGGTTCATGTACAGATTTTTCATGAGCACAGTTAGGTGTTCTGGTATTCCCATTTTCCGAAGTGTTATCCATAATTTGTTATGATCCACAAAATCAAATGCTTTTGCGTAGTCAATAAAACATAGATAGGCATCTTTTTGATATTCTCTGCTTTCAGCTAATATCCACCTGACATCAGCAATGATGTCCCCAGTTCCCCGCCTTCTTCTGAATCCTGCCTTATTTTACGGTAATTCCCTGTCTATATACTGCTGCAGTCGCTTCTGAATGATCTTTAGTAGAATTTTGCTGGTGTGTGATATTAATGATATTGTCCGATAGTTTGCACATTCAGTCAGATCCCCTTTTTGGGGAATAGGCATAAATATGGATCTCTTCCAGTCAGTTGGCCAAGTAGCTGTTTTCCAAATCTGTTGGCATAAACATGTTAACACCTCCAGTGCTGCATCTGTTTGTTGAAACATCTCTATTGGTATCCCATCAATTCCTGGAGCCTTGTGTTTCCCCAGTTCTTTCAAGGCAGCTTTGACTTCGTCCTTCAACACCATTGGTTCCTCTTTGTATGCAACCTCTTGGAATGGCTGGTCATCTACCAATTCTTTCTTGTATAATGACTCTGTGTATTCTTCCCATCTTCTTTTGATGTTTCCTGCATCATTTAATATCTTCACGGTAGAATCTTTCACTACTCCCACTCGAGGCTTGAATTTTTTCTTCACTTCCTTAAGCTTGCGAAACATGGAGCGTGTTCTTCTCTTTTGGTTTTCTGCCTCCAGCTCCTTGCACATGTCATTATAATATTTGTTTTTGTCTTCTCGAGCTGCCTTCTGAAATCTTCTGTTTAGTTCCTTAACTTCATCATGTCTTCCTTTTGCTTTAGGTGCTCGACGTTCGAAGGCAAGGTCCAGTTGTCTCTTTTGGCATATAATTTGGTCTTTTCTCTTTTTCTTGTCTTTTTAAGAACTTTTTGCTTCCTTCTTGAATGATATCTTTTATGTCATGCCACAACTCTTCTGGTCTCCTATCATTTGTGTCTAATGCATTAAACCTATTTTTGAGGTGGTCTCTGAACTCAGGCGGGATATACTCGAGGTCATACCGTGGCTCTCGTATACTTGTTCTAATTTTCTTCAGCTTCAGTTTGAACTTGCGTATGAGAAATTGATGGTCTGATCCACAGTCAGCACCTGGTCTTGTTTTGACATTTTGTACAGAGCTTTTCCTTTGTCTCTTTCCACATATGTAGTCAATTTGATTCCTGTATGTTCCATCTGGTGAAGTCCATGTGTATAGTCTCCATTTACGATGTTGAAAAAATGTATTTGCAATAAAAAGGTCATTGGTCTGACAAAATTCTATCATGTGATCTCCAGCTTCGTTTCTGTCACCAAGACCATATTTTCCAACTACTGAGCCTTCTTTGTTTCCAACCTTTGTATTCCAGTCACCAGTGGTTATCAGTATGTTTTCATTGCATTTTTGATCTCTTTCAGATTGCAGAAGCTGATAAAAGTCTTCCCTTTCTTCATTTGTGGCCTTAGTGGTGGGTGCATAAATTTGAATAATAGTCATATTAACTGGCCTTCCTTGTAGGTGTATGGATATTATTCTATCGCTGACAACATTGAATTTCATGACAGTTCTTGAAATGTCTTTTTTGATGATGAAAGCAACCCCATTTCTCTTTAGTTTATCTTTCCCAACATAGTAGACCATAAGATTGTCTGACTCAAACTGTCCTATGCTGGTCCATTTTAGCCCACTGATGTCTAGAATGTCAATGTTTATGCACTCTATTTCTCTTTCAACAATTTCTAATTTTCCTAGATTCATACTGCGTACATTCCATGTTCCAATTATTAATGGATGTTTTCAGTTGTTTCTCCTCATTTTGAGTCGTGCCACATCATCAGGTTGAGCACCCTGGGGTTTTACTCCATTTCCTTCATCACGGTAGACTCTACTTGGAGGAGGCAACTCTTCTCCAGTAGTCTTTTGAGTGCCTTCCAACCTGGGGGCCTCATTTTCAGGCACTATATCTGGCAGTGTTTCTTTCCTATCCATAGGGTTTTCAATGGCTAGTTGTTTCGGGAGTGGCTCGCCATGTCCTACTCCCTCAAAGGCCCATAGCCTCCACAAACAGTGACACCACCTGGGCACCAAGCATTTAAACACATAACCTTTGGGGGACATTTTATATTCACCGTAACTCTTGTCCTACTATGAAATGAGACTGGGAATCATGAGCTAAAAGCAATCTTGCTATTTACCCACAGGTTAGAAAACACACATAAGCATCCATATGAAATCCTCATTGCCATTTATGTTACTTCTATTTACTTATTCCAGAGCAAAATTAGTATGTGATAAGAAGTGGAATATTTTCTATTGATATCTAGGTTATTATGATAAAAACCTTCCTTCGAAAAGCAATAGTGTGTTGTGAGGATGCTATAACACCCTCTGCCATCAAGGCATTGCAAACAACTTGAATCAACCCAGTAACCTTATCAAGTACAAGCAAACAGTGAAATGAAAGCCATTTATCTGAAACAGCAGGTTGGAAACTTCATTGGTACACTTTGAAGGCGGCTCACTAACCCTGCCAAAGTTTTGCTCCACCAGAGCAAGGCATGAATTTTTCATTCTCCCAATAATCAAGGCCTTCAGAGTTTCATGGTGCTTTCTCTCTAATATAGCTAATGTGTGGAGCATCGTTGACATTCTGCTTATAGTTGCCATGGATAAAATAAAACTTTCTTTGGATAATATTGTAAAAACATTGAAAGAAGTCTTTGCCTGAGGAATGAAAGTTCAATTATGTGCTTTACACAAAGCCATTGGAGGTGGGAGGGAGTAACATTTTTAAATCAATTTTAGGTAACAGAAGCAGACATTTTTACTGATTTGTTTGGGAAAAAAAGAAAGATAACCCCAACACTCTCTATGTTGTTCAATACATGTAAGGCTCAGCACTGTGTTGTTTCTTCTTTTCCACCTTAGAGCCTATTTCCTGATAATTGAGTCCATGAATATACAGAAATTCAAATGAGTCCAAATGAGTAACCTTGGGAATTTATCAACTTATTCCCATAATGCATCTATTATTTGTAAAGCATTTAAAAATTTTTTTCTATTGGAATGGTTCTCAGAGATAGTGATATGACCTAAGAGGAAGTCAGACTCATTGGATTAGAGCTTCATATTAAGGGTCACATACAGTGGAACTAACAAAGACATTAGTCTCACAGGTTCTAGAATCCAGGCTATGCCCTTGGTTTATGTGAGGTCTTGGGTAAGTTATTTAATCTCTTTGATCCTTAGTGTTTTGGGTACAATGACACAGTACCTCAAAGAGTTGTTATGTGAATGAATTACTATCATGTGTACAAATGTAGCAAAATGCCTTCTTTCCTTCTTTCTGTCTTCCCTGGTGCTGATTTCTCATCAAGGTTTACTTCTGAGGTCTGATTTCTCAGAGGTTGAGACACATAATCATGCTTGATACTGGTTAGAAAATGAGAAATTCGGAAGTCAGGGAATAGCATCCATGCTCCTGGAGGCTTCAGGAAGGCCTGAGGGGAAAGGGAGACAGGTTATGAGAGTAGGAAGTGAGGCTCTTGAAAGCCACTTAGAGGCAGTCACTCAGACCTCTGGTCAAGGCTTTGTTAGTATTGAGCCATCCAGGTCTAAGGTGGTTGTTTTTCTTGTTAGGTGTTGTTGAGTCAGATATACCTCGAAGTGACCCTATGTACAACAGAACAAAACACTCCCTGACACTGTGCGATGCCCAGCACTATGTCAGTGCCTCTCTGCTATTCATAGGGTTTTTGATGGCTGATTGTTTCAAGAGTGGGCTGCCAAGTCCTTCTCCCAAGGCACCTGGTGTTCCCAGGTGATCTCCCATCCAAGTACTAACCAGGCCCAACCCTGCTTAGTTTCCAAGATCTGATGAGGTCAGGCACCAGGGTGGGACATCTGTAGATGATGTAGTAGCAAATATAAGCAATGGATGGCTGTATTGTCTTGTTAGGAATCTGGTAATTTCTGTTTCCTTTTAAATTATATTTAATCCCTTCCATCCTAATAAAATTTCCTGGACAATTTTTGACCAGGCCTATTCACAATCATTTCTCCTCTGCAAGGATCTTCTTTGGGCAAGTGGGAAAGTCTTAGTACACAGAAAACAGTGGAGACCTGGTCCTTTTTCTTCATCATTACGGGTTGCCAAGGTCAAGACAGCATGCTGATAATAGTCACCTTTTATTTTCTAGTAAATGTACTTGTCTACTATTTGATCTTTCATTTACTTCATTTGTTTACTTGCTCATTCATTCAACATTCATTCATTAATTTGTGAACCAGTTGGCCTGGAAAATAGAAGGGAACCTTCCTTAGCATCATGGGGGAAGGAAGAGAGGATGTGAAGGAATACAGGGTTGGTGGTTATTGTGGGGCTCGCAGCTACCATCTCTGGGCCCAGATAATGGAGCAGAAACCTCACATGCAATTTCTGAACAGGAAGCCCATGGGGAACGGGTGAGTGATGACAGAGTGAGAGACACTTTGGGAGGTATCTTGATTGCACAGCCCTTTATTTCCACAGCACATAAAAGTGCAGTGGCTCTAAAGTGTTATACAGCTCTGAGAGTATACAGCTCTATGTACTACAGCTCTAAGTGTTGCAGCTCGGAGAGCAGCTCTCTATGATGGTGGTCCACTTGGGTCAGCCTCCAGTGCTGGTCTGGCAGTTGCTCCTGTGCTGTCTGCATCAGTGGCTCTTGATGTTCTTCTTCCCTGGGCAGTTTCATCTAGTCTTCAGTCTTCCTCACAGTTTCGGTGGAATGGCAAACATCCAGAGCAGTGAAAGAACTCTCTTTATATACTTTCTCAACATCAATCAGAACGTGGGTCTTTGTTTGGATATAGCCACTTGTGAGCTGGAATGCAAATGAGGTGAAACTCAGATGCTTATTTAATGGATAAATAGGAGGCAGGGAGTAGCCAATCATAGGCTTCCCCTTACCAGCCAATGGGGTGATAGGATATAGCCTATCAGGGAGTGAGGGTCTAAGTGCGGGGCACACCCTGGCCAAGCCAGGCAGGCGCCATCTTGTCATGCAGTTGCAGACCTCGTGGACTCAAGCATGGAGTGCCACAGGGAGTCACACAAGAGTCCTGAGTGTACCTCAGGCCTCAGTTTGGGCTAAATAAGCCTCAATCCATTTCTTGTTTTCCTCTCTGTGCCCCACATTTATCCCTACAGGTTATGACTTTTGAAGAGTTTTTTTTTTTTAATAAAATAAGACCTTTTCTGGAAAAGCAAAAACCTGCTATGACTGGAGATTCTTTAGAAAATCTTTAAAAAGTGTTCATTTTTGTTTTAGAAAGCAATTGACCACTTGGAATGATTATGTAGCATTCTAAGGTTTTAAATGAGAGAAGGACCTGGCAGTCCACTCCCAAGGCAATCCCGAACCAGTCTGCCATTGAAAACCCTATGAGGGTCGCTATGAGTCGACTTGACTTGACGGCACCTAACAACAACACAACAAGGTTTTAAAGTGTTCAACCAATGTGTTCAGTTGCTATTGTGTTCCCTGTGCAGGACAACTGTAGTGAGATTAACAAAAATGAATTGGGAAGCCCCTGTACAAAGTTATTGTCCTTAGAGTATCTCACAGAAGGGATTATATTTTTCTGGGTGATAGGATATGGTCAACAAGTGTATCTGGTGGGCAAAGAGGAAAGGTGCCATAGAGGAAGTGTCATTTGAGTTAGCTGTAAAGAATGAGTAGTACTTTATCAGATAGATATGAGAAACATTTTGTTGAAGTTACATTTTCTACCTAGGCATTTTTTTGAAATTTGTATTTTACTTTCTCCTCCTAAGAAGATAACTTCTTGAGAAAGTCACATTTTCTATGTCAAGGGAGGGGTGAGCATTTTTTTTTTTTTTGGTGTGTAGTATTTTTTGCAGAATTTGTGTTGCCAAGCTTACTTGTAGAGATGAAGCTTGCATCACCGAACTAAACTATAACCCATTGCCTCTGACACTGGAGCATTACAGCATTATTATTCTAGAGGGGATGGTCTACCTTCTGTGGTTTATTTACAGACCAAATGATAACATACAACAGTTCTCAGGCTTAAACCTATAGCTCAAGTCTTATTGCTTCACATCCAACTTATAGTGACCTTCACAGGGTTTTCAATGGCTGATGGTTTTGGGATTGCTTGAGGAGTGGGTTGCCATGTCCTTCTCCTGTTTTTGTGGTGCTAGGGATTGAACCTGGGTCCTCAGAGAGTGCAGAGCAGCACTCTACCAACTGACCTAAACTCCAGCCCTAAACCTATAGCAGAGGTCAGAAACCTATAGCAGAGGTCAGAAATAGTTTAAATGTCATGATTTGCATTCATAGATCCATACTTTCAAAACTATTGTTTCCTCACTTGCATCAATGTATTAAACTAGTTACAGTCTTCTCTTAAATATGGTGATACAGTGAAAGTGCTAAGTAAACTAAGATCCAATACTATTTAGTTTTTTGTTTATTTTTGCTTTTTTGAGACAGGGTTTTGCTGGACAGCCCAAGCTGGCCTCAAACTTATGATCCTCCTGCCTCAGCCTCCCAAGTACTGGAATTACAGGCAGGTACCACCACAACTGACTTTAATATTGCTATTATTACAGGTATACCTTATTAAATATTGAATGATGGTTTTAGAAAGCATAGAGTTTTTAATCACAAAGTTATCTTAAAGCATGTAGAAGAATTTTGGTGGTTCCTTTAGAATACCAAGACTTAAAATATTAATGTAATTAGCTGGGTGCGGTGATGCATGCCTGCAATCCCAGTGGTTTGGGAGGCGGAGGCAGGAGGATTGCAAGTTCGAGACCAGAGGCAGTCAGCGTAACTTAGCGAGACCCTGTCTTAAAAAGTCAAAAAAAAAAAATAATTACTGTGATTTATAGTTTTTGTGTACTGAAGATTAGCAATTGAGTGTACTAGTCCCTTGCACTACAGTAAGGGTTTATATACATTTTTAATGTGTCAAGACTAAGGGTAGATGAGTAAATAAGATCACATTTGTCTCATAACCCATCATTCTGAAGGATTATTTAAAACCATAGCAAATATTGGCTCACTTTTTCCAAAGAGCCAAATAATTTTCTTACACTCTTAAATCCAAATTCATCTTTTCTATCTTTGATTAATCAAAGCAATGGGCTATTATAAACCTTAACAGAAAAATGCTTATTTCTCTAACCAAAAGGGAAATGTGAAATATTTTGCTTTTTTTGGACCTGCTTTCTATATTTCTGCTTGCAGCTGTAGCCCTGTGGCATCTGATCCCGTCAGATCTCAGAAGCTAAGCAGGGTCGGGCCTGGTTAGTACCTGGATGGGAGACCGCCTGGGAACACCAGAAGCTGTAGGCTTGGGAGAAGGACCTGGCAAACCCCTCCCAAAAATCAATCTGCCATTGAAAACCCTAGGAACAGCAGAGAAGCACTGACAATAGTGTTTCCCCTGTTGTACAGAGGGTCGCTATGAGTCGGATACCGACTCGACGGCACCTAACAACAACAACAATTCTATATTTCTACATCATAAAGCATTCTTGTTATTTCTATAATGTTCAGGTTCATCTTTTATCCTTGGTTGTATGTTTGTTGAGACAGGTTCTCACTATGTAGCCCAGGTGGACCTTGAACTTCCAATCCTCACATCTCAGCCTCCTGAATGCTGGGATTCCAGGAGAGTATCACCACACCTGGCTTTCCTTTCCTTTCCTTTCCTTTCCTTCCTTTCCTTTCCTTTCTTTCCTTTTCTTTCTTTCCTTTCCTTTCCTTCCCTTTTCTTCCCTTTGCTTTGCTTTCCTTTCCATTTTCTCTTTTATCTTGATCAAAGTGAATGACCTGAGTTTCTTCCTCCTCCTGCCCAAAGTGGAACTCCATTCATTCTCCTGTCCCTAACCCTAGGGACAATTTCTTCCATTGCTTAGTCTCAATTATTTCAGGTCAGAAAGCTGTGAATCACCCTTTTCCCCCCTCTTCATCCACTTTCTTTTGATTCTACATTCTAAAGATCTCCCCAACACATATAGAATCAAGTGCTAACTCCTTGATATGTCTAAGATAGTCCTCCATGTTCTGGCTTTCAATTATTGCTTCAGCCTCAAAAAAGCATCTTATTCTCTATGCTTGACAAACAACTTGTGCCCCCCTACCTTCCGTTACAGACCCTCAGGATTTCCTTCTACCTGAAGGCTCTTTCTCTCTGCAACCCTGCCCCTTGTGTGAGCTTTGGTGACTTGACTGATGTTTGCTTTATTGAACTTTGGACCTCTCACCTCCTATGTTCTCTGGTATTTGTCCACTCCTGGTTTTTGTCTATCAATCTTGACCTGTCACTTATACTGTCTCCGGCTTATCTGCCTAGTTCTGGTTGATAGTGTTATTTGTAAGCTTCATACCTACTTATTATCTCAATTATTTTTTGGCTCCTTGCCAAAAAATATCTATAAGCTACTATTGGCTTTAGAGTGACAGTGTATTTCCAACCAAACTGTTCTGTATACTTACAGCTACAATGGTACAATAGGAAAAATAAATCCACCTTTGAGCTTTTGGCAATATTACCTAATGATCCATAAATATTTTCTTTATTGTTATTGTTGCTATTGCTATTTTTAAATGGGCAGGTCAAACAGGCAGAGTCTTGGCCACCAATATGAGCTTCTTGTTGTTGTTAGGCGCCATCAAAGCAGGTCCAACTCATAGTGACCCTCATAGGGTTTTCAATGGCTGATTGTTTTCGGATTGATTTTGGAAGTGGACTGCCACATCTTTCTCCCGTTTTTGTAGTGCTGGGGATCGAACATAGGTCCTCAGAAAGTGCGGAGCAGCACTCCACCAATGGAGCTAAATCCTGAACCATAATCTGAGTTTAGGCTTTAATATTTCTCAATATATTTGCAATCCCTGCAAATATCTTGAACTTTAAATGACATTCAATGATCTAATAAAAGTAGGAATTTAATTTTACTGTGGACTTAGCAGAGTTTTAAATTTTGACTATTTTAGTATCATTTCTATAGATTCAAAATTTAAAAGAAACATTCATCTTTTAAAATAGGAGCATCCCAGTTCTCAGTCCTCAGCCCTCTTTCTATCTACAATTTTCCCTCTGCAACCTCGTAAAGGCTAATGACATCCAATGTCATGTACACACTAAAGGTTCATAAATGTTTACGTCTGACTCTAACTTGTCCCCTGAATTCCAGACTCATATCTAATTGCCTGATAATTATCACTACTTGGAAGATAAATAGACAATGCAAACATCCCACATATCCATATCTTAATCTTCCACTTTCATCCCCTGGGCTCTATACCTGCTCTTCCCTCTGTCTTCCCCATCTCAGTAAATGGCAGCTCCAGTAAACCTACTGCCTGCCAGGCCAGAAAATTCATCTTGACTCCCGTTTGTTTCTTACATCCCATATCAGCAAACCCTGTTGAACTATATTCAGAAGGTTATTTCTTCTCACCACATCCATTTTGCTCACTCTACTTCACTTTACACTATTGCTCTCCTAGATTGTTGAAATATCTTCTTAACTCATCTTCCCTTTATCTTTGCTCCCTACAATTTATTCTTCACTGAGCAGCCACAGTATGACTTTTAAGACATAAGGCAGATAATCTTTTTCATCTGCTTAAAATTTCCAGATCAAAGTAAAAGCCAATATCCTGCCATAGATAACAAGGTCTTAATGATCTTGTGCCCCAACAGTTCTCTCATCTCAAGTGCAATCATCATCCTGTTTCCTACTGCAATTCTCAAAAATGTCAAGAAGATGTGCTTCTGCCTCAGGGCCTTTGCACTTGTGATACCTTTGGTCTGGAATGCTCTCCTACTAGCTGTAAGCATGATTTACTTCTTCTCTTTATCTAGGTTCTGCTTGATTATTCCCCTATTGTAAGAGGAGTGTTTCTTGATTACTTCATTTAAAATAACATGCTACAATTCTCTATTCCCTTAGTCTATTTTATTCTTCTTTATAACGCCTCTTATCACCTGACATATTTTATGTGCACATTTTAAAATTTCTTTGTTAGCTTCTCCTGCTCTTCCGTAGGCAAGCTCTATGACAGCAGAGTCTTTATTTTCTTCATTGTTATATCTCTAGCCTTTGAAATAGTGCTTGGCACATAGTTGGTATGCAGGTTATTATTGCATGTATGAACGAGTGTGTATATTTAAGAGGTATAATAAGTTATTTTAAAGGTTGTTTCAGTGGACTCAGTGGTGAGCATTCATTTGGAAAAAAGGAAAAACAAAAACACATACAATAAGGAGCCTAAATTCTTCCTGAAAGTTTTCCCTGAATTCTGAAACTAGCTTGTTGTTGTTGTTAGGTGCTCTTGAGTTGGATCTGACTCACAGTGACAATATGTTCAACAAGATGAAACACTACAATGCCTGACACTATTGTCAGTGCTTCTCTGCTGTTCATAGGGTTTTTGATGTTTGATTATTTTGGGAATGAGTTGCCAGGTCCTTTTCCCAAGCCTATAGCACCCAGTATTCCCAGGCGGGCTCCCTTCTTAAGTACTAACCAGGACTCACCCTGCTTAGCTTCTGAGATCAATTTCTTGGTTTCTTGACCACTAATGACATACCTGGGGCTATAGGTTAGCTCAGTTGGTAGAGTACTTACTCTGTGTTGTCTGAAGCCCTAGATTGGATCCCTAGCCCTGCAAAAATGGGAGAAGGACCTGGCAGCCCACTCCTAAAACAGCCATTGAAAACCTTATGAATAGCAGAGAAGCACTGACATAGTGCCAGGCATGCCACAGTATTGGGGGTGTTTCATTCTATTGTACATAGGGTCAAAATGAGTCAGATCTAACTGGAGGGCACCTAACAACAACCACAATGGCTACTATGTCTCTGTCTATTTGATGACTGTGTGCTACTTTGTGAATTATATTTTATGTGCCTGTTCACTATAGCTAAGAAGACTAGAGATTGCTTCAGGGTAAAGTCTTGGTCCTATAATTGTAGCACATATAAAAATGAAGTTCTTACAAACAAACCTGATTTCATTAGAATTTATTTTAGTTACCTCTATGGGGCAAACAAGCAATTATGGAATAGAGAAATTTCATGTATTGTGTGCTTCTTGGGTCAAAAAATTAAAGTAAAACAGGATTTAAAGAAGAACCCTAGAAAAAAGCACTTGTACCATTTGCTTCTTTAGTCTGAGTTTTCTTTTCTCTGTGTCATGAATTCTACACATGACTGAGTCACCCCTGTCTTGTTGGAAGTTGGGTATAACAACATCAATCTCAACCTTGGTATTATCAGCTGAATAAGACCAATGGACAAATACCAGGACATGAGTGTTGAATATTCCATTTTAAGAGTGTAGATGAAGGCTTAAATATTTCCCATATATTTCCAATCAGACTTTGAATAATATAGATATTTAGGACAAGGAAAAAAGGAGGGAGATAATCTAGCCTTAGTTATTTAGTAAAAAGTAAGTATTCATAATTTTTTTATACCCCCCAAATCCTCCCAAATCACCCATAATGCAAGATTTTTATCCCATGGTAGAGTTTGTTTGATGTCTTTTGAAAAATGATTACCAAATACGAATAAAGGCACTATATTTTTTTCCTCAAGTTCATCTTATCTCTTTCTTTAAAATTTTAAAATTTTCTCCATATATATACATATACATATATATATATGTAACATTCTAGGTAATTTTTTCCTCTTTCTCCTCCTCTTTGTCCTCTTCCTTCTTCTTGCAGTACTGGGGGGTTGAATCCAGGGCCGCACACACTTTGGGAAAGTGATCTACCACTGAGATGCATCCCCACACCTTTAAATTTTGACACAGGGTCTCACCAAGTTGCAAAGGCTGCCTCTGGCCTCAAACTTGTGATCCTCCTGCCTTGGCCTACTGAGTTGCTGGGGTTGTGTCGGGTTCTTTCTGAGGTTTCTCTCTCTCTCTCTCTGCCTTCTGGGTGGAAGCAAGAGGTGGGTGCCCCAACGCTGTACCTGGTGTCGAGGCTGTGGCCAGAGAACAGAGCATCATGCACAGGATAAAAGGACAGGGGATTATTCACAAAGGAGGGGAAAGAAGTGGAGGATTAGGGAGAGTGGAAAGGGGAGTTGGAGAAGGGAAGCGCTCAGCTGCTGTCTCTGCTGCTGGGGCAGAGACTCCCAGGCGTTGTTGCTCTTCCTGGCTGGCAACCTTCGCCACTTTGGGGGCCCTGCGCTTGACTTTCAGAGACTTGCCCCTTAAAGTCTTGCTTCTCAAAGCTGTCGTGGTCCGTGTAGGATATCCAGTGTTGTAGAGGTCAGGGTCAGATAGAGGTGGCAGGCAGGTTGAAATATGATGAAGGCAGGTCGGAGGAAGGCTAAAGGCTAGGCTAGGCAGATGAGTAAATGGGCCTTGAGCCCTTAAGGAACTGCAAGGACCCGGTGAGCTTCTCTTGGATGGTGTTCAGAATGGCTACTGAACTCTGAGCACTGGAGTTTATACGGCCTGATAGCCAGCCAATCAGGGGAACAGGGTTGGATCAGAAATGACCAACTGGGCACCAAGGGGGCTTTAGATGCTACCATACCTTGGGTGCCATCTTGGCCCACGTGATGGGAGGGGGGAAGAGTGAGATATCCGGATGTATGGAAAGGTGACCAGTTGCTATCTTGCCCCATCTTCCAAGTGGGCTAGATGAGCTCCTGGGACTGGCCATGTTTGGGATACTCTCTATTCCCCTGGGAACCAATAGGATTGCAGGTATGCGACCAGAATTCTAGGTAATTTTTAACTTTTTACAAAAATATTGGCCCTTTCTAAACATCTGTAGCTAATTGATCTCTCCAAAGTCATTCTTTAGGTGGACCTTGCAGGTCTGATTTTTCTCATCTTTCCATAATTACTCCAACTTCTTGAATTCTTATTGTTTCTGATTCCTACATGTACTTTAAATTTTGTGTTTTTTCTCACCAGTTAGCCCTGAAAACTAAACATGGCACTTGATGCCACCTCACTCTGTCCTTTCTGAGGCTCCTTTATCGTTTCTAAGTGGGACTAGGCGCCTGTGTTTCTACCACCCAAACACTTCAGTCAGCTGTCATCACTCATAGTAAATCCTATTTTAGTTTCTTATAACAGTTCTATGTCTCTTCTACCATTATATCTTTACAAGGACCTTCCTTCCATTACATAAAGGTGTTTTATAACATTCCCTGCAGAGATATTAGCTTACTAGGTTGGATCTTATTTTTATTGCAAGTCTCCATTTCTAATCTGACTGTATTATTTGATTTCATTTCTCAGCTTTGAACATTAACAACATCATACAGATGGAGGTCGTGATTTGCCTGCAGAGGTTAGTAAGATGCTATTTGCTTCTCCTCCCCAAAGTCATTAATAAAGATGGGGAAAATAAGTTCAAAATATTCCCCATATTGTAGTGTTAGATGATCTCCCCATCCCAAAAAATTTAATATGCCATTACTTAACATTTCTTTCTGTTTTATTTCAGTGAGTCAGTCAAATCTCTTTCACTATGCTCATGGCAAAAGAAATGATGTACAATTTTGTGTGCTGAATTAGATAAACTTTCATCTGTGTTAAAGCCAGAATTTAGGACACTTTCTTTTATGAGTTAGCATTAACTGCATCAAAAGATCTTAATGAGATTCACCTGGCATGATTTGTAATGTGATTACTTTTTTATAATTTACTGAAAAAGAAAAAGCCCTTTGATTTGTTGTGCTTTTAAGGAATAGAAAACAGCAGTTGGATAAGGATATAGAAAAGGGTCAAAGCATGTTAAGGCATGGTTGAGCTCCTTTGCAACAGATTGGTGGAGAATGATTTTGTGTCCAAGTTATGCTGGTGTCAGCAGACTGAATGAAACTACACAGTGAATGACCAAGTGGGGGCTACGGTCATTCATTTAACAATGAATACCTAGGAGTTCAATGTAGTACATGAGAGAACAAAGAGCCACGCAAGGCCCCAAGGTCAAAATAATATCCAGAACTATGTGGCCAAACATTTTGGAGCAAATTGATCCCCAAGGTCAGAACTGTCTGCCAACTGCACAAAAGAATAAACCCTCTCAAAAATCTTCCACCTTGGTCCTCACCAAGGCTCCCCACCCTATAAAACCCTCAGCCCCAACTCTGCTCGCTGTAGCAGTAGCCCTCTTGCTCTCCCTCCCTCTGGTACTGCTGTCCTAGAGGCTTCTTTTCCTATCACCTCTGCCTCCTCATTTGCCCCCAAATAAACATGTTCCTCTACAGGTCAGAGTGCCTTCCCTAGTGTCTGTGGACCCTTGCCTAGCGAGGCTCTCCTGTGTGTATACAGTTCTGAATACTCTCAGCTTCACCTCTCCTGATGGGCACCTGAGATAATCTCTGAGGTGCAGCTGCCCTGCCTGGCTATCCTGGCTGTGGACAAAGTAGGAATTCCTTTGATGCACAGGTGATTCAGTCTACTCTTCACACCCAGCTTGTCTGCAACACCAAAGCAGTCTGTGAAGGGTGAGTTTGAGAGTTTTAGATGCAGCCTCACTACTTTCCCCAAGACCTCGATTTTAAAAACTGCTACTGTGCCAGAGTTTTCCTTGCTTCCTGTTGGTAGAGTTACTTGCACTGGTATTGGTAACATTTGCCTTTCACCATCCTCTTTTTCTTCTGATCGTTTAAATTAGCTATATCTATTTTATGTCAACTGTTAATCTTGACTCCAAATTCTTCTGATGTTGTTGTTGTTGTTGTTAGATGCCGTCGGGTCAGTATCTGACTCATAGCAACCCTAGGTACAACAGGTGAAACACTATCGTCAGTGCTTCTCTGCTATTGATAGGGTTTTCAATGGTGGATTAATTTTTGGGAGTGGGTTGCCAGGTCCTTCTCCCAAGCCTACAGCAGCTGGTATTCCCAGGCAGTCTCCCACTCAAGTACTAACCATGCCTAACCCTGCTTAGGTTCCAAGATCTGATGGGATTGGATGCCAAAGGGCTACAGATGCAGGCCCCTTCTGATATTAGGAATACAAAATAGAAAATTTTGGCTTCTTTTACTTGTCAATATCCCCATAAGAAACACAGAAGGATAATGGTAGAATAACCCAGGTTATGAAAGCAAAGAGTGGGAAACACAGTAGCAGGGGAAAAAAAAAAAGAAAAGAAAAGAAAGGAAAAAAAGATATATGAGGTCCCTGGGTATCCACTCTTCTAGGAACTCTAACCTTTCCCAATCTTGAGGCTTTGATACTTTCTTTGCCATCTTAAAAATGTTTTGGTTTTTTCTGTGCTGATAACGATGTATAGCAAGTATGTTGTTGTTGTTAGGTGCTCTTGAGTGATGTCTGACTCATAGTGACACTCATAAGGTTTTCAATGGCTAATTGTTTTGGGATTGCTTTTGGGAGTGGATTGCTATGTCCTTCTCCCATTTTTGTGGTGCTGGAGATTGAACGTGGATCCTTAGAGAGTGCAGAGCAGTGCTCCACCAACTGAGCTAAACTCCAGCCCTGTAGCAAGTATAGTCTGCTGAAAACAAACTTTGATTCAAAAACTTTCAGTTATCATCTGCATCCTTTTGAGATGGCAGATTATGAAATATGGATTTGAAAAGTAGACATCAGTTGTGGAAATTACATCTGGGTAATAACTGAATATGGGACAATCAGGCAGTACTTTGGTATATTCTATTTACTGGACAGTACCTAACAACAACAATTTACTACAGTGTAACTACCAGCTACCCCCATGTGTCTGTAAACTTGTCATGCTATGGGGGCTTTCATGTTGCTGTGAGGCTGAAAGCTGTGCTACCAGTATCTCAGATACCAGCAGGACAACCCATTGTAGATGGGTTTCAACTGAGCTTCCAGACTAAGACAGACTAGGGAGAAGGACCCAGCAGCCCACTCCCAAAACAATTAGCCATTGGAAACCCTAGGAATAACAGAGAAGCTCTGTCCAATATAATGCTGGAAAATGAGTCCACAGGATGGAGGGCGTTCAAGGAAAGACTGCGGAAGAGTTGCCTTCTAAAAGTAGAGCAGCATTTAATGATGAGAATGGAGTAAAGCCCCTGGAACCTCCTTTTGCTGAAGCGCCACAACTCAAAATGAGAAGAAACACAGTAGCTGTAACAGTGGGCTCACACATAAAACAGTCACGTGCATAGCACAATGTTGGGTAGTGTTTTGTTCTGTTGTACATAGGGTCTCTTTGAGTTGGATCAGCAACACAGAACATAACAACAACAAAACTACCAGCCAAACAATGAATAAATTATGAGAGATTCTGTGGTGATGGAACTATGCAGGATATGGACTGTGGTTATGGATACACAAACTTACTCTGGTAATAAAATTATATAGTATTCAATGCTGTGTATAGTTGGCTTATGTGTCACTGTGGCAAAAACAAAACAAAACAAAACAAAACAACCCCTGCCAGACTAACTTAAGTAGGAAGGACAGGTTTATTGGAGCTGATAGTTTAAAGGCTTCTAATCCATAATGGTGGGAAGGTATGATGGAGCAGCTGGTGGCAGGCCTATGGCAGAGGACTTCACATTATGACATCAGGAAGAAGAGAGAGTTTATTGGAACCAGGGGCCCAGGTAAAACCTCTAAAGGCCCATTCCTGGTGACCTAACTCCACAAGCTAGGTCCCACCTCCCAAAGTTCCACAGCCTCTGCAAACAGCGCTACCACCTGGGCACAAACATTTAAACACATGACCTTTGGGGGATATTTTAGATTCAAACCATAACAAATACACACTGGCACACACACATGTGCACACACACATAAATGTGTACATTAGTCCCTCTTTTATTTAATTTGTGTGATTTCATTTACCTAAGGCCAAAAAATTGAAAATATAGCGCTGGGTGCAGTGGTGCACGCCTGTAATCCCAGTGGCTCCAGAGGTGGAGGCAGGAGGATCGCAAGTTCGGGACCAGAGGCATTCTGTGTAATTTAGGGAGACCCTGTCTCAAAAAGTGAAAAAAAAAAAAAGGGCTGAGGATGCAGCTCAGTGGTCTAGCACTTGTAAAGCATGCAGCCGCGAGGCCCTGGGTTCAACCACCAGTACCAAAAAAAAAAAAAAAAAAAAAAAAAATTAAAATATTGATTGTCTTAGCTCTTTCAAGACAGAAAGCACATTCACATAAATTTTATTAGGATAAATTGTTATAATAGTGTTATAATCATTTTATTTTATTGTTAATTATCAGTAGACATAGTTTCCAGAACTATCTATGTTTTCAAGCATTCACAAGGGTCTTAAATTATACTCTCCATGGATAAGAGGGCTACTGTCTAAGTAAAACTGGGGAAATCTGAATACAATGGCTGGATTGTATAACATCAGTTTCCTGGTTGTGCTATTATATTGTAGTTTTGTGGAATATTGTTGTTGTTGTTGTTAGGTGCCGTCAAGTCGGTATCCGACTCATAGCAACCCTCTGTACAACAGGGGAAACGCTATTGTCAGTGCTTCTCTGCTGTTCATAGGGTTTTCAATGGCAGATTGATTTTTGGGAGGGGGTTGCCAGGTCCTTCTCCCAAGCCTGCAGCACCTGGTGTTCCTGGCGGTCTCCCATCCAGTTACTAACCAGGCCTGGCCCTGCTTAGCTTCCGAGATTTGATGAGATCGGATTCCACAGGGCTACGGCTTGTGGAATATTAGCACTGAAAAAAATTGGGAAAAGTGCAGAAAGGATAGCTTTGTATTATTTCTTACAAATACACATAAATCTACAATTATCTCAAAAGTTTAGATTAAAAAAACTCAGTGAAATCTCTGTTTGGTCTTAGCACTTTGTTCTAATATCTTTTGATCCTACAACAAGCAATAAATTAGAGCAAACTACTTTAAAAATTAGGATACAAGCATATGGTGACAAAGAAAAAAACATCTCTGGAAATTATTTTCGTTGTAATTTGTTAGGTGCTGTTGAGTCAGAGTCTGACTCATAGCAACCCTACGTACAACAGATGAAACACTATTGTCAGTGCTTCTCTGATATTCATAGGGTTTTCAATAGTGGATTGATTTTTGGGAGTGGGTTGCCAGGTCCTTCTCCTAATCCCATAGCACCTAATGTTCCTAGGTGGTCTCCCATCCAAGTACTTACCAGGTCTGACCCTGCTTAGCTTCTGAGATCTGATGGAATTGGATGCCACAGTGGTATGGCTGCAGGCCCTGGAAATTTTAGCTTTGGTAAATTTGGATGTTTTTCTCTTGTTAATCTTGTTACAAGGATCTCAGCTATGAACCTTGCAATGGGTGATGAAAAGAAATTTATATATATATATATATATATATATATATATATATATATATATATATATATATATCCTATTTACTCCCTAGGGAGAAGGATCTGGCAACCCACTCCCAAAAATCAATCTGCCATTGACAACCCTATCAATAGCAGAGAAGCACTGACAATAGTGACAATAGTGCTTCGCCTGTTGTACATAGGGTTGCTATGAGTCAGACACCAACTTGATGACACCTAACAACAACAACAACAACAACAACAACAACAATTTACTCCCTAAGCTTGATTATTGATGGACAGACCTGCTGTTTTTCATCCACTTTATTGAGAGATTTGTGATTTTGGCATTCTCTAGAATTTATGGGTTATGGCTCACAATGAACCTGTAGACTGGGTAAATAGGAATCAATTCTCAGGCACATAGAGCTTCATGAATTACTAAAAGCTCCATTCTGGGTACACAAATTGTGGGTTGTGATTGAATTACTTAATATCCATGTTGCTTATCCAGTCAGCCTTATTTCTGGATATGGATGCCTTTGATCAAGATAACAAAGTGCTTTTAATTTTTGTGCTTATATATTGAAGAATTGCTTCTTTGCTATCCCAAATGAGTCATTTAAAATGTTAATTTAAGCCCCCATTGAGGTCTCCAGACTATAAAAAAGAACATTATTCTGATATAAACATTGTATATATAGGAGAAAAATTCCCTAATAGAATTATCTGGGCTACAGGTATCACAAAAGGAAGGTTCACTTTTAGACACAGCTAGAGAATATGTAATATAGACAGCTGGATGCATTAAGAAAAAGAAGACAATAAAATAAGAGAATTGAAATAAATTATATTTCTCAGTTTCACATTTCTTTATTGCTAGGTTTTGTGAGATCTAGTTCCATGACGATGTTTTCCTTATTATTCTTCCAGTGTGGTTTGTAATTAGGAAAAAATTTGGTCCATCCTTGCTACTTTTGGTTGTGTAACCTTATTCTTGGATTCAGTCAACTTTAAATATAAGGCTTATATGTAAATCAAGTTTATAAAATAAAATATTCCTCTTTCAAATTTGCCTCTGTTGTCTCTATCCCTCATCAGATGTCAAGATTAATTTAGACAGAATGGATACTAGGCTTGTTCTTTCCATAAGAAAGAAGCATTGTTTTCTTACAAATGAGTAGAAACTGCTGAAAGATAGGACTCCAGCATCGCCCTTTTATCTTGAGTTCCTGGGAGAGTTGTGGAGCTAAGAGATATTATCCATGCTTCTCCCAGATACTTTTAAAGATCCCCAGGCCTCCCATGTGCTGGAAGGTGAGCGAGGATTTAAAGTCTTTCTGAGAATGATTCCTCACATTACCGTGGTTTTCTGTTACTAATACAGATACTTTCTCAACATCTGTGACACAGTTTTTTCTTTTCTTTTCTTTTTTACAAGGTAATGAACAGAAAGTAACTCTTCTTAAGAAACAGAATAATTAAGCACAATGTAAATATCAGATTGTTTACACTTAGTTCCAAGGGGTTAAATTATTCATCCTCTGATTTCCTGTTTGCTTTTCTTAGAAAAGTTCACCTATGCTTACTAACACGAAAGAGATTCAGGACTGGAGATGGAATGCAATTCATCTGCCTTGGTTATTAGTTATTATTTATAATCAGGAGCTCTCATTTTTTCTCCCACTTCTATCTGTTTTAAAGAATGGAACAGTGTCTCTTTTGATGCTTCAGATGAAGGAATGAATCCCTCCTTTCTGGGTTCTTTTGGTGCTATAGACATCTTCTAAAATGTGGACTGTAAGTGCAATTTGAGAAGGATTTTTGCCTCTATTATTTGCTGTCCTATCTTGACACCTAGAATAGTGGTTGGTACAAAATGTTGTTAGGTGCTGCTGAGTCGGGTTTGACTCATAGCAACCCTATGGACAACAGAACAAAACACTACCTGACAGTGTGCCATGGCCCACACTATGTCAGTGCTTCTCTGCTATTCATAGAGTTTTCAGTGGTTGTTTAGGGATTGTTTTGGGAGTGGGCTGTTAAGTCCTTCCCCCATTTTTGCAGTGCTGGGTATTGAACCCCGGGCCTCAGAAAGCACAGAGCTGCACTCTACAAACTGAGCTAAACCCCAGTGCCTGGTACAAAATAGCCCTTAGTAAATATTTGTAGAATGAAGGAACAAATCTGTAAGGAGAACTAGGATGCAGGTTTAGTAGAGCTTGACCTCCAGTGACCTTTACATGGAGAGAAGTTGTTACTAAGGAGTTGACATGGTTGCCTTCCACTCCTTTGTCCTGGGAGGAGCTTGTCTCACTTCCTTCCAGACTAAGTAATGGGCTTAGATGCCTAGGTTGCCAAACTCCACAATTCTCCAAGGGGCCATAGTTGGGAATTTAAAAGGCCTTGGGATTGCTAGATTAACCTGCAGAAAAATGCCATTCAAATGCAGAAGGGCCACTGCTAGAGCCACATGACTTGTTGGGCGTGGAAACCTTTCTGAGACACAATACATGCCTGCATAATTTAATTTTTAAATACCACAGACTTGGTTAATAAGGTATAAAACAGCAACCAAGGAGTATATTTTAGAGCTCTTATTTCATCATAAAAAAACTCAAAGTATGTGAAGATCAGCTAGAATGTGTAAAGGAAAGCTAAGAAAGGAGATTTGTGATAAGACCAGCATATGACTTGTACAATATCTCTGAATTACAGTCTCAAGGAGGGAATGCTGACAATTCCTTCTTTCTTTCCTGTGATTGGTAGAATTTAATCCCCCCCCTTAACAGATCATTTTTGAGCCAGTCTTAAGATGAGAAATTTCTTTAAAGAATTATGTATGATGTGAGTATATTCTTTCTATTGTTATCAGTCCCACTGATAAGGGATACATTCCACTGAGGTTCCAGTGTTTTCAGAGAGCAGATTTCTTGCAGGTAAGGTAGATGGAGATGATGTCCATGTCTTTGGACATAATAGCGTATGACATTTCGACCAAAATAATTCCTTTTAGCTGTGCAGTGGTCTATAAATCTGCTTAGTCATCCAGAGTGATGACATTTCAGATATAGTTGATACACTGTTTATCTTAAAGAAACATTTTAAAATTAATTCTTCAGACCTGTGCAATATTTTATCTTTTCCATTTAATAATATCCAAATGTGCTTTTGTGGAGCAAAAAACACATGTATGCTTTTCTTCACAAATCACTCAGTTAGCTTTAAAAATAGAATACATTTTAAGTATGTAGCAAATGGCTTCTAAACACAATTATTGAAGCAGTATGAGGAGTTGAGTTTGCTAGAGTTTTGGATTTTTAATAGACGTCAATGTTATGTAGTGAAGACAGAAGTATACCATAGAAGTGTCTGATTAAGAGCCAAATCCTTTTCTCTTGTATTATTTTAGATCCTATTTCTTCTATCTAATTCTCAGGATGGAACATACACATTCATACCATTGACTAAAATTATTAGAAAACATAATACCTATAAATTTACTGTTTTGATTCTTTTGGTAAATATGTTAGCACATGAACTCACAATTTTAAATTCTGACTTTGCAAGAATTTTCTTCTACCTCCAGTGAAGATATTAGGGGCTGGGATTTAGCCCAGTTGGTAGAGCCCTGCGCTGCAGTCTCTGAGGTCCCGAGTTCAATTCCCAGCACCGCAAAAGTGGGAGAAAGACCTGGCAATCCACTCCCAAGGCAATCTTGAAAGCAGTCTGCCATTGAAAACCCTATGAGGGTCTCTATGAGTCGGATACCGACTTGATGGCACCCAACAACAACAACAACAAGTGAAGACATTATTGCACTTTGTGTTCTTTGTGCATGATTTATGAGAAAATTATACAAGATTTTGAGAATAAAGCATATAACCTAGAAGTTATTTCAAAATACATATCAAATTCCCCCCCTGTCTCTAAACATTTCTCATATTTCTTCATCTATTTTTCCTTCCTACTCCCACCACCCTAGTCTAGATCACCATCATTTCTTATTATCTGACTACAGAATTACATCCCTTTCCCCACACCCCAGAATAGTTAATGATATAGGACAGCACTTCAGGTAAAAAAGCAGAGGTCTAAATTGCATATTGAAATTGATCATGATGGAAGCACATGAAATGTGAACAGTGATATAATTTGAAATGCTACTCATTTTTCATTTATACTTTTTAATTTCTTCAAGTGGTCTACAATAAGCACAAATTACTTTAAAAAGATTTTATTAAGGTGCATTCTCATTTAAAGCTATTAAGCAATACAGAAAAGTTAAGATGAAAACAAATGTCATTTAAGATCTTAATACTTAGAAATAATCACCATCAAATTGGGTAAATATCATGCCAAACATTTTTTTCTACACACATACTCACAAATGCGTACTCTCCCAGAGGATGAGAGGCAGTTCATGGGCTAGTTAGAAAGGCAGGAAAAAATAAAATTTTATTAATATGGGATCAAATTAAGCATTTTTTAGAAAAGGATTAGAATGTATATTAATTTAATAATTTGTACCAGAAGTTAAGCCTTATTCAAAATGAAGGCGACCATTGAAACAAAAATACGATGCTGCAGCTTTTTACATGGAAGATTAAGAGTTACACTACATTAAGCTGTGCTTCATTTCTTCTGTCTCCTCCTTTATTCCAACTGTCCCATCATGTGTGTGACTTGTAAAAATAACATGGCTAACTTGCTAGTGCTTTAGAAATAATACATCTTATCATGGAGGGAGAGATGGAAAGAACACTCTTTTTGCTTTAGAAATGGGTTCTTCTGTGTAGAAACATGCCAGCTACCTTCTTCTCCATTTTCCTTGTCAAGTTTATACCCACTTAGCAGCCAGTGGGCAGGTATGTGCCTGCATGGTGGGACCTTTACTTACCAAAAAGCAGTGGATTCCTCACATAAACCTTTCTGAAGAAAAAAAATGGATAAAAAAGAATAAAAGTTGATCTGTTAAATTGTAAAGAATAGACAAAATAAGTGAAGAGTGGGCAAGTTAGTTTAAAGATTTTTGAATTTAGTGACCTGTGGGATCATATTTTAAAATAAATAAATAAACAAGCAAAAGTCAAAACTGACACATGGAGAACCAGTTAATGGCACAATCAGTAGAGATGAACTTCTTTCCTTTTACTTGCTATTTGATTTTCATGAGACATTCTTAGTATCCCCTTTTCCACCTGAAAGCATAAAACACTATTTGTCTCATGACAGCGTGGTGGTGTTGGCTAAACCATATCTTTGCGATCATAATTGAGTCTGAGTAAACTTTTTTCTGCAAACTGGTGTGAAGACCAACTCTGAGTATGTCCCTTTACCTCATTGCACCCCAGTAACCCCCAGCCATGTAATATGGAAATAATAAAATTTAACTCTGAGATATAAGTTGCATGAAAGTGTATATTACAGTAGATCATTAATAAACATGGCAATAACTATAGTGAGCAGTTAACAAAAATCTCATTCTGCTTCCTATTTTCTGCCATCTACTCTTGTTTTTCTGTGGTAAGAGGAGGCTTATATGTTTTAACTATGTCACTTACAACACATTACAGCTTAGTTAAAAGTTAGATTTAAAGTTTTGGTCAAATGGGTGATTTTGATCCACTTACACCTTGTATGATTCCTTTTGTAGTTGTTTTTTATTTTCATCACCTGATTTGGTGCTTTATATTTTTCCTACTTTTACTATCTCCCTCCCTCCCTCCCTCCCTCCCTTCCTTCCTTCCTTCCCTTCCTCCCTCACTCCTTTCCTTCTTTCTTTCCCTCCTTCCTTTTCTTAAAAAATTCTTCTTTCCCTTCTACTGATTTGGAAGTTATAAACACTTCTAATCATTTCATGGTTGTTCTTAATCTTAACAAAAAATATAAAATTAATTTATGTTCTTTCTGGCAAGACAAGATCCTAATTCTAAGTAATCACCTCATCTTACATAGTATTTTTGTACATTATATATAGATTCTGTTGCATTTTCACATACATTTATATTATTATTATTTTATATATTTCATGTTAGTTTATATTCTCCAGTCTTTGTTTATCAACCTTTCCTTCACCCCAGACTTCTCTCCTATAATTATTTTACTTCCTAGCAAAGTATCAATTCTTACAGTGTGAACGTCTGATCATAATAAACACAGATTTTGTCTAAAATGCATTTATTTTGCCCTACTTATTAAATGATAGTTTTCCTGACTAAATAACTGGAGATGGGCATTATTTTCTTTTAGCAATCTGAGATGTTCCATTGTACTCTGGATCCATCCTTGCTGCTGGAAAATAGTCTGTTTTCCATGTAACTGTTATACCATTGTCGGTAAACATTTTTTTTCTAGCATTTTTTTTCTTTCCAGAACTGAGAGATTGAATCCGGGGACTTGCACATGCTAGGCAAGTATGCCACTACTGAGTTGCATGCCAGCCCCTTCTTCATTTTTTATTTTGAGATAGCGTCTTGTTAAGTCATGAGGCTGCCTCTGGCCTTGAACTTGTGAGCCTCATGCCTCAGCCCTTGAGTCACTAGGATTACAGGCAGGTGCCATGATGTCTACCTTGTCTAATTCTTTTTAAAGGCCATTTCTTTTCTTTCTTTCTTTCTTACTTTCTTTCTTTCTTTCTTTCTTCCTTCCTTCCTTTTTTTTTTTTTTTTTTTTTTTTTTTTTTTTTTTTTTTTTTTTTTTTTTTTTTTTTTTTTTTTTTTTTTTTTTTTTTTTTTTTTTTTTTTTTTTTTTGCGGTACTAGGGGTTGAACCTAGGGCCTCACACTTGCATTCTTTGCAAGTGCTGTACCACTGAGCTGCACCCCCAGCCCATGTTTTCACTTTTTGAGACAGGGTATCACTAAATTATGCAGACTGCCTCTGGTCTCAAACTTGTGATCCTCCTGCCTCTGCCTCCTGAGGTGCTGGGATTATAGGTGTGCGCCACCATGCTGGCTCAGTCATTCCTTTTCTTTGGTATTCTTCAGTTTTACTTTGGACTTAGAGGTAGATTTCTTTTTATTTATCTCATATTTGGCTTGGGAGTGTTTGACTTCCCTTCTTTGCCTTGTTTTTCCCTTTTAGATAATAAATCAGATATTTGTTACAACTTGATGTTTTGCTCTTCATGAGAGCAACTTGATTTTTGATAAATAAGCTAAAGATGTTCAGTGAAGAACAGATAGCCTCTTGAACAAATGGTGCTTGGAAACATTGAATATTCATGTGCAAGAGACTGAAAATAGACCCCTAATTTTTAGTCTTTATGAGAGTCAACTTGAAATGGATCAGAGACCACAACATTAAATCAGAAGCCTTACAGCTTCTAGAAGAAAAGATAGTGAATATGCTCTAACACACAGACATAGGAAATATGCCAATTGCCCAGGAAACTGCACCAAGAATTGACAGATGGGATTATATGAAGCTAAAAATCTTCTGTACAACAACGGAAACAATCAACAAAGTAAAAAGAAAGCCCACAGAATGGGAGAAAATCTTTGTATTCCCCAGATATGACAGAGGACTAATTTTTAGAATATACAAGGAACTTAAGAAATCAAACACCACGACAACAAATAACCCAATAAATAAATGGCAATGGAACTGAACAGACAGTTCTCAAATGAAGAAGTACAAATGACCAATAAGCACATGAAAAAATGCTCAAAATCCCTAGCCATTAGAGAAATGAAAATCAAAACAGCACTGAGCTTCCATCTTACTCCAGTAGGAATGGCCAACATTAACAAAACAAATAATAACAAGCTGGTGAGGATGTGGAGAGTAAGAGACCCTTTTTCACTGCTGGTGGGACCCAGCTATACCACTGCTGGGAATATACCCAACAGAAGATAAGTCATGATACAATAGGGACACCTGTACCTCCATATTTAATACAGGACATTCATAATTGCAAAGGTGTGGAATCAACCAAGACATCCATCAATGGAAGAGTGGATTGAAAAACTGTGGTATATATACACAATGAAATATTATTCAGCAATAAAGAAGAACGAAATTATGTCATTTGCAGCAAAATGGATGGAACTGGAGAACATCATCTTAAGTGAACTAAGTCCCCAAAACAGAAATACCATATGTTCTCACTTATATGTGGAAGCTGAATCTAACTTAAAGGAAGAAAAAAAACTATACATGTATAGGTTTATAAAAATGAACAACCATATTGATCTAAGAAGAGAAAAAATAAGCAGAGTAGAAAGAAGGGGGAAGGGGATTAGTGTGTGGGAGCAGAGGTTGGGGAAGGGCAGAAGGGGAAGGGAAATAATGTAGAGGGGTAAAAGTGGGAGAGGAAAATCTGAAAATATATGCTGCAACTCTATGAATACACAGGCAAAAATAGGGGAAAACAAAAAATCAATGAGAATATTACACATGATTACCTATGATTTTTGTTGTTGTTGTGGTTAGTGGCCATCAGGTTGTGTCCAACTCATAGTGATTCTCACAGGGTTTCCAATGGCTGATTGTTTTGGGATTGTTTTGGGGGTGGGCTGTCAGGTCCTTCTCCCATTTTTGCAGTGCTAGGGAATCGCACCCAGGGCCTCAGAGACCACAAAGCAGCACTCTACCAATGGAGCTGAACTCCAGCCCATGATTTTTAGAACATACCAATTAAAGTTCCTCCTTTTTTCTCTCTCCTTCTCTTCTTTAGTTTAAATCGCTCTGTAAAATATGCAAGGGGATGAATGTATAAGCAACAGTTATGTAACAGTTGCATAATGGATAGAGCAAAAGATTTGTTGCTCTGTACCCCACTAATATTTATTAATTAAAAAGAATATTAATTCCCAAAAATTAACAAAAAAATCTACAATAAAGCCAGTCCTTACAAATTTAAGATGTGTATAAAACCATCCACTAGCCATAATAGATGACAAAGTAGTATGGCATTCCCTATTTGGACTCAGAGTGAAAAAAAATAGAGGTTTTCCATGATAACCATGGGATTGATGTATCCCAAAGTTGATGTCTTAAATTATACTGCCTATAAAGCCCAGGAAAACTCAAACCAAGACACTATTTTAATATCCCAAGGTTGCCTATACCTTAAAATGTCCAACAGATGCAGATGTGATTCTCTATAGAAGGATGTATGCCCTCAACATAGACCCCAAAAGATTCTTCATATGAAGCCTATTTAAAAATGAGTTCATTTGAAACTACAAAAAGCATAGGGGTTAACAATACAATCAAAAGCAGAATTAAACTACCAAAGACTTCAAATATCAGAAAGATGGGATATAAGGTATAAAATAAGTATTTTAAAATTGTTCTTAAAAGAATTGAAATAATGAACTGGGAATAAAATAGTATCAAAAAAAGAAAAATCAGACTAATTTGTAAAAGAGCTAAAAATAATCTCTCAATTTATATGTAATCACTAAAATAAAAATTCAGTAGGTCAATAAACAAAAGATTATATGTGTCTGAGGAAACAACTTAGAAATAATAAAAAATGGAGCTTGGCAACATAATGATGAAATGTAAAATATGAAAAAGAGGTGAAGGTTTCTAATTCTACACATGTAGAGGGAGGTAAAATGGTGTAGGGGAAATCTAGTAAAAGACCATAAGAATTAAACAACTCTTCAGAGGCCTACATGAAATTAAAAAAAAAAAAAAACAGTAAGAATAAAAACAGTTAAACAACCAAACACAGATAAGAAAGTAAAAAACCCAAAACAACCAACTAAACAAGCACAAAAAACAAAAAGCCCAGAACTGTTTGATTCACACAGAAAAAGAAAACAAAAAGAAAAAAGAGAAAGAAAAACAACACAGAACTGTTCAACACGCACTGATTCGCTCAGACTATGCGGCAGTCACTCCATTCCTTAGGACTTCTGCCTTCTCTTCAGATGTTGTCAAACAGCAGTCTCAGCCCTTCTTTCCCAAGATGCAGCTCAGATCTCAGAGAGGGTGAGTTCCCTCTAGATTCCTTTACCCATTTGTGAGGCGCCTCAGTTTCAGTGCCTCTGACTCACGACCTGTCAGTCTTCCTACCAGGTCCTTTAGGGCAGCACACTTGGTCGTCTACTCCCTCAGCCTACAAAAGTTGGGCTAGGTTTGTCTGCAGTCCCCATTGTGGCCATTTCAGTTTCATTACCCAACCCAGCGTCAGCTCAGACCAGTCATCTTTGGAACTTGGTCAGTGCCCTAGCAGAATACGCACCTCCTGGGGATTCCAAGTTTTTTCCGAGTACTTGAGGTAGCCTCCAATATCTCAGAACCACCAAGAACCTGCCTCCGGGTTTGTTTAATTAGATGTGCTCAGTTTGCGGCACTCTATAACCGCTGGGAACTTTTCAGCTTACATTACCCACAGACTCCTCCCACTTCTCAGTATGTCTTCTGGCTAGGCTCTGGAATTGTTTACTTAAATGGGCGAGGTCCCAGGATGTTTTGAGGACAACTCCTTAACTGCTCTGGGCTGTTAGGAGGGGTGGGGAAGTGACAACCTTTGTCTTGCTATGCTCACTTACAAGTGTTACTGCTCCCACACAGGCTTTCGCTGTTCTTGCAGCACCCATTCATGGGTCAGACTCAGCTTTTTGCTGTTTTTCTCAGCTTTTCAAGTGTTCCCCAGTTACCTGTGGTGGTTTATGTATTTCCCCACTGGGGTGGGCTTGGCTGGACCCCTAGACTTGTTCCTTGTGGCTCCTTTTGTAGAGAGTTTGCTCACATATTAGGTGCTTCTGTCTGGTCCATGAGTTAGTACCCAATAGATTATGATGAGGTCTTCTTTTTTTTCATGTGTGCCTGGCTCTGTATCCCAACTCTTCCATGTGGATAAAAGTTCTCTACAAACACTTGCTACTACTTGCCTGAGCTGAGCACCAGTCAAGTGGTACACTGTTGGTTCCACTTCTCCATCCTAAAAGTTTACTGTTTTTGGTCTGATGTCATAGCACACTTCATTTTCTGCTAATTTTAGCCACTCTCCAGAATCTCCATGCTGAATTGTTGTCATTGTTAGGTGAAGTGAGTCATGTCCAACTCACAGTGACCTGTATAGGGTTTTCAATGGCTCATTGTTTCAGGATTACCTCAGAAGTGGATTGCCACATCCTTCTCCCATGTTTGTAGTGCTGGGAATTGAACTTGGGACCTCAGAGACTGCTAAGTGGCACTCTATCAACTAAGCTAAATCCCAGCCCCCATTCTGAATAGAGACCTTATATATTATTTGTCCACTCTTTCTTCTTCCCTTGTTAAAGTGTGGTTGCTTTCAGTCCACTAACTTAACTGCTCTCTATTGTGGATCTTAATTTTAATTCCCTCTTTGGGTTGACATTATGCCTTGCTTCCTGTTCCCTCTATAGCATGTAAAAACTCAAATCTTTGGATCCAGAGGTTGGAGCCAATGCCTAATCATTTCAAACCAAATTTCCTTCTCATTTTTTGGCCTGTGAATATATCCCCTCTTACAATTAATTATATTATCATGATCTCTATCTCAGCTACATGTTTAAATGATTATTAAATATTTACTTTTTGTTGTTAGGGGGCCATTGAGTCAGGTCCGATTCATAGCAGTCCTATGTGCGATAGAATGAAAAACTCCTCAACACTGTGCAATGCCCAGCACTATGTCAGTGCTTCTCTGTGATTCGTAGAGTTTTCAATGGCTGATTGTTTCAGGAGTGGGATGCCAGGTCCTTCTCCCATTTTTGGGTGCTAGAGATCAAATCCAGGGCTTCAGAGCATGCAGAGCAGCACTGTACCAACTGAGCTACCCACCCCCCAGGCCAAATATTTACTTAGTATCTATATATTTTATGTGATGAGAATTTTTCATTTACTCCACTATGTTAGAAAATAAGGAAATATATAGCAGCTTTTTAATTGGTCTTCCCCTTTTTCTTTACCCTTTTTCCAATTCTTTCTCCATTCAGTAGCCAAAATGATGCTAAAACACAAATATGATCATGTCACTCCTGTGGTAAAAATTGTTCAGTAGCTTCCTGGTGAATTGATTCTTTCAAAAAGATATGTTCAAATCCTCATTCCTGATACTTGTAGATGTGAATTTATTGGGAACTAGGGTCTTTGCAGATGTGGTCAAGGAAAAATAAAATTATATTGGATTAGGGTAGCTCCTAATTCACCAACTGTTATCCTTCTAAAAGGGAGATTTGAACACAGAGACAGAAACACACAGAGACTAGGGTTATGCTGCTACAAGCCAAGGAATGCCAAGGATTATTAACAGCTGCTACAAGTTAGTAAAGAGGCATGGGATGGTTTTTCTCTCTGAGCATTTAAGAACCAAATATGCTGTCACCTTTGGTTGAGACTTCTGGCCTCCAGAACTTGAGAGAATGAATTTCTCTTATCTTACTCCACCCAGTTTGTGGTTGTTTGTTGTGATTGCTCTAGGAAACTAGCACACTGGTAAATAGATGGATTAGTGACAACTAGTACAGCACTCCAGAGAAAATTGAAACTCAAGAGTTTTCAGAGGCTAAGCCTGGACGTGAGCTGATAGACATTGCAGACCAGAGATATTTTCCCTTATAATTAGCATAAAATAAAAAATCATTATTATGTCCCTCTATGCCTTTTTGATCTTTATCCCTCTTTGCTTATTAGCTTCTTGTTGCTTCCATCACTTTCACTGGCCTTTTTTGGTTCCTTGAACAGCTAAGCTCTTGTTTGACTTAGGGATTTTGTTCATGCTAATTCCTCTGCCTGGGAAACTCTTTCACCTATGTTTTGCTTGAATAACTTCCACTGATCTGTCATGCCCAGTAAAATATCACATCCTTGAAGACCCCTTCTATAATAATTCTCACCCATTGGTTTCTAAATTAAGATTCTTAGGCGTATCTTCTCGTGTACATTCTTTATCCTTCATAGCATTTATCACAGATTGTGACTAGAATATGTACTTTTATGATTACCTACAGTTCCCTCTAGATTATATCCCCCATTATGCAGTGGCCATGCCTGGTTTTCTCTTCTATATTACCCTAGTTACTAGTATAGTGATGGTTAGGCAATAAATATTCCTGATTGAATGCAAATACATTTCTAGACTTGTTAGTAGATGGATACACACACAAAAGTATCCATTTTTCAAATTGTTTTTTATATTAGGGCCAGAAAATTAGGCAAATTGTTTCAATCACTTTTACTCAAGTGGCTGTTCTTACAGGTTAATCATAAATGTTACAGCATTAAAAGAGCAACCATTCTTCATTTGCTGAGAGCCACACTTTGAAACAGACTTGAAATGCTGTGTACTAGTATAATCAGTATTCTTTCAGCAGTTTCTTGTAACAGTGCCACAGCCATTTCTAACCATATTGTCTGACAAAGTCTGGATATGGGGAAGGGGGTTCAAGGAACTCATCTTCCAAGAAATGGATGGAGATGGAGAAAAGGAATATGCACTTTTTGCTTTCTAGGAATAGGATTACTGCTTCTATGTACATAATTACTTCATATTTAGGACTAATACTCATAACTAATATTGTATTAAATTCTAATGAAACAGATGCTGAAAGAATGGCATGGCTGGGGAAATTTGTAAATAAATTAGAAGTAATGACCATCAATTGTAAGGGTTCTGTGGACAATATTCTAGTTAAAGCTGATCAGCAATTTCTACCCTGGAACTCAAGCATTAAATAATTTATGCTTCAGCTGCAGCAGGCTGAGTTGTTAGCCCCTACTTGGAGTATGGGTAGAGTGTTGCGCTGCAGTCTCTGAGGTCCTGAGTTCAATTCCCAGCACCACAAAAATGGGAGAAGGGCCTGGCAATCCACTCCCAAGGCAATCCCGAAGCACTCAGCCATTGAAAACCCTATGAGGGTCGCTATGAGTCGGATACCGACTCGACGGCACCTAACAACAACAACAACTTGGACTGAAGTGGCCCCATTTATGGTAGCTAAGGTTTACAAAAAAGTATAGAATAATCAAAAGAAAACACAGGTCTGTTCCCACAACACAAAAGCCTCCTTGACAATTTAACATGGAGGTGCTTATCTGGCCAAAGGCAGACCTTGGCTCCCAGCTGGGGAAAAGAGTGGATACACAGCATGGGGAGGTGCTTATTTACAGACCTTGGTTCCCAGTTAGAGAAAAAGAGTAGGGGCTGTTGTTCAATAAGTATAGAGTTCAAAGACCCTATTATAGCTTATCATTTATAAAAAGCCTGAGAAGAGATGGACCTTCCAGGTGTTTGTTATCTAAAAATAGTAAAGGTTATACTTTGAACTATGAGCTGTTATGATTAACAGGTGCTTGTGAAACTTTGTTTCATGGATAACTGCATGTGCTATTCTTGCTGCTTGCATGACCTAAGCCTAAAAAGACTGTATAAAACACTGAGGTATCTGAACAATAAATCGGAACAGATTCACACTGCATCTAAGCTGCTGTCTGTTACCCATCACCGAGTCCTCACCCGCCTTCAGGGACCCCTGGATCCTAGGCTGCAGCTGGACTGTGGCATAACAGGTTGCTATTACATTTACTAAGCTGGTGCAGTGTCCAGATTTGGTACTCTGTTCATTCCGATATGGCAAAAACACTTTCTGCAATTGTTATAAAATATGTACTGTCTTTTAAAAATTTAATATAAACTTATCATTTTGTGCTTCTTTGCAGGTAATATTTAATATCATCCAGGGTTTTCATAGTTCTAGATAACAGTTCTAGATAACAGTGGGCTTCTCAGGCCCACATCATGGAATTCTCCACCTGCCTTGCTTTGGTGGAGGGCTAGCTTACTGACCCTAAGAACAGGCTGAAAACTCTTCTTTTAAATTGTGTATATTTGCTGACTGTTTTCTCTGTACTTATCCCCCAAGATAGTTAAATCATTAAGAGCTATTCTATAAATCCAATGTGTCATAAATAAGTGTGGATCTAGAACCCAAGGAATTATGAGAGAATATAACCAAAGAAACCCTTATTACATTTGGCTTCTGCCACTTTATTAAAAGAGGACACTCTAAGAAGTCTCATTTAGAAGACAAAACATATACATGAACTACACATGGAAATCCCATTTTGATAAAATGATACTGTAACATATTCCTTCCTCCACAAGTCTGTGAGTTTGCCATATTGTGGGGGCTTGCATGTTTCTGTGATGCTGAAAGCTATGCTATTGATATTACAGATACCAATAGGATCACCTCTGGTGGACAGGTTTCAGCTGAGCTTCCAGACTAAGACAGACTAGGAAGTAGGACCTGAAAGCCCACTCCAGAAACAATTTGCCATTAAAAATCCTATGACGAGCAGAAAAACACTTACAGATATAATGCTGGAAAATGAGCCCCCCCCACTCCTGCCAGGTTGGAAGGCACTCAAAGACTACTGGGGAAGAGTTGCTTCCTTAAAGTAGAGTTTACCTTAATGGTAGAAATGGAGTAAAGCATCAGCAGCTGATGTGGCATAACTCAAAATGGGGAGAAACAACTGTAAACATCCATTAATAATTGGAAAATGGAATGTACATAGAATGAATCTAGGAAAATTAGAAATTGTCAAAAGGGAATGGAGTGCATAATATTGACATTCTAGGCATCAGTGAGCTAAAATGGACTGGCATGGGCCATTTTGAATGAGATAATCATATGGTCTACTATGCTGGGAATGAAAAATTAAAGAGATATGGGGTTGCATTCATTATCATAAAAGACATCTCAAGATCTGTCCTGAAGCACAATGCTATCAGTGATAGAATATTATTCATATGTCTACAAGGAAGGCCAGTTAATATGACTATTATTCAGATTTACGCACCTACCATTAAGGCTACAAATGAAGATATGGAAGATTTTTACCAGCTCCAGCAACCTGAAAGAGATTGAATATGCAATCAGGATGTACTTGTAATTACTGGTGACTTGAATGCAAAAGTTGGAAACCGAAGAAGGCTCAGTAGTTGGAAAATATGACATAGTGACAGAAATGATGCCAGAGATCGCATGATAGAATTTTGTAAGACCAATGACATTTTCATTGCAAATACATTTTTTCACCAACATAAACCATGACTATACACATGGAATTCACTAGATGGAACATACAGGAACCATACTGACTACATTTGTGGAAAGACAGATGGAATAGCTCAATAGTAAATGTCAGAATAAGACGAGATGCTGATTGTGGATCAAGCCATCAACTTATCTTGTGCAGGTTCAAACTGAAGCAGAAGAAAATTAGAACAAGTGTATGAGAGTCAAAATATGACCTTCTGTATATCCCACCTGATTTTAGAGGCCATTGCAAGAATAGGTTTGATGCTTTAGACACTAATGATAAAAGACCAGATGAGTTGTGGAATGATATCAAAGACATCATTCATGAGGAAAGCAAAAGGTTATTTAAAAGACTGGGAAAAAAGAAAAGACCAAGTTACATGTCAAAAGAGACTCTGAAACTTGCCCTTGAATGTAGAGCAGCTAAAGTAAAAGCAACACATGATGAAGTTAAGGAACTAAACACAAGATTTCAAAGGGCAGTTCAAGAAGACAAAATAAAATATTTTAGTGACACGTGAAAAGAGTTGGAGGTAGAAAAGCAAAAGGGAAGAACATGTTCTGTTTTTTTCAAGCTTAAGGAATTGAAGAAAAACTTAAAGCCTCACGTGGAAATAGTGAAGGATTCTATAGGGAAAATATTAAGTGACACAGGAGATATCAAAAGAAGATGGAAGGAATATGCAGAGTTATTATACCAAAAAGAACTGGTGGATGACCAACCATTTCAAGAGGTTGCATATGATCAGGAAGTAGAAGCTACTTTGAAGGAATTGTTGAAACACAGGCTTAAGGAATTAATAGAATACCAATTGAGATCATTCAACAAACAGATGTAGCATAGGAGGTGCTAACTTGTTTATGCCAAGAGATTTGGAAACAGCTGCCTGGCCAAGTGATTGGAAGAGATCCATATTTATGCCTATTTCCAAGAAAGGAGATCCAATCAAATGTGGAAACTATCGAATGATATCATTAATTTCACATACAAGCAAAATTTTGGTAAAGATCATTCAAAAGTGACTGTAGCAGTGTATAGACAGGGAAATGCCAGAAAATCAGCTGGATTTAGAAGAGGGCATGGAAACTGAGACATCATTGCTGATATCAGATGGATATTACCTGAAAGCAGAGAATACCAAAAAGATGTCTATGTTTTACTGACTATGCAAAGGCATTTGACTGGGTAGATCATAACAAATTATGCATAACATTGTGAAGAATGGGAATATTAGAGCCCTTAACTGTACTCATGAGGAATCTGTACATGGAATGGGAGGCAATTGTTCTGACAGAACAAGGAAACACTGCCTGGTTTAAAGTCAAGAAAGATGAGCATCAGGGCTATATCTCTCACTGGATCTTTTCAATCTCTATGCCAAGCAAATAATTTAAGAAACTCGAATTCCTGAAGAGGAATGTGGCATCATGATTGGAGGAAGGCTCATTAATCTGTGTTATACAGATGACACAGTTCTACTTGCTTAAAGTGAAGAGGATTTGAAACATTTACTGAGGAAGATCAAAGAACACAGCCTTCAGTATGGATTGCGCCTTGCCTCAACATCAGTAAAACAAAAATCTTTACCACTGGGTCAGTAAGCAACTTCATGATTAATGGAAAAAAGATTGAAGTTGTCCAATATTTTGCTTTAATTGGTTTTAAAATCAACACCCAAGAAACAGCAGTCAAGAAATCCAAAGACACATTGCATCGGGAAAAGCTATTGCAAAAGACCTCTTAAAATGTTGAAAAGTAAAGGTGTCACATTGAATATAAAGGTGCATCTGACTCATGCCATGGTATTTTCAGTTGCATCATATGGTTGTGAAAGCTGACACTGAATAAAGTAGGCAGGAGAAAAATTGGTGCTTTTGAATTACGGTGCTGAAGACTACAAAAAGAACCAACAGGTCTGTCCTAGAAGTGAAACCAGAGTGCTCCTTGGAAGCAAGGATGACTCAACTGCATTTTATGTATTTTGGACATGTTGTCAAGAGGGACCAATCCCTGGAGAAGGACATCATGTTTGGGTGAGTGACAAGTCAACAAATAAAAGGAAAACCCTCAACTAGATGCATTAACACAGTGTCTGCAACAATGGTCTTAACATGAAAAAGATTGTGTGCCTGACACAGAATTGAGGAATGTTTTGTTCTGCTGTACATAGGGTTGCTATGAGTTGGATTTGACACAATGGCACCCAACAACAACAACAACAACAACAACACATATCCCTTAAGGAATATTGTAGATGGCTCTTAAGTCTGTAGGAAATTTACAGTTATAATAGTGTTATGTATTTTCCAAATTCTCAAAATATTATTAGACCTTACTTACACTTGTGTTGAGCAAAATTGATGGAAGTAACAGCAAGATGATAGAAGAGGAGGTCTCAGGCTTCCCTAACCCTGCAAAAAAGTTGAATGAAATTTTAAAACAATATATGAACAAAGTGAGAAGTTTGACTGAGAAATAGAAACAATGAGTGATTAGATAAGGTCTGAAGAAGTTCCTTGATTTGCTTGAAGCAATGCCTCTAGTGAACAGTGAACTAGCTCTAGAACCCATGTTTTCAAACCATCATTCAGCTGTCTACCATGGGTAGCCCTGTTGGTATCTGAGATGCCAGTGGCATAACTTTCAGCATCACAGCAACATGCAAGCCCCTACAGCATGACAACCTGACAGACACATGGGGGAGATAAAAATAACAAGAGTTCTCATTTCAGATTATAAAAGACAATAGAAAGATTAGTAGGCAGAATGAATGAACCTACACTATAGAAGAGAACTATATGTCCTTTTTTCATACAGAAAACATAAATACATATTAATAATCAAGAAACTAAATATCCATAGGTGATATGGGTATGGTATTAACTTTGAATCCTTCTTGCTTTGGTATTCATGAAAATCAGATCCAGAACTGGCTAAGAGTGGTCTCTGACCTAACCTATTCGGGTTCTCTTCTTTGTCATGTAGATTGTGTATTACAGGATGACCTTTCCATTTGTTCTGTACTGAGCTTTATAGGATTGGTTGCTTATGTGTATAGCAATGTTAAATATCAATTGTAGAGAATCTTGTGGCTCTCTGAAAGCTTTCAATGTTTATATTTGAGTAAAGACAGCTTCTTCTTTATCAGCTTAATGGAGATATAATTTACATATATTAAGTGCATAGTTTTTAAATGATTTTTTTTGCAGTACTAGGTGCTGAAAGAACTCACCTCTTTTTTTCACACACTCTACCACTGATCTGCACCTTCAGCTACTTTTTAATTTTTTATGTTGAGACAGGGTCATAAGTTATATAGGCTGTCTCTGGCCTTGAACCTGCAATCCTCCTACCTCTGCCTCCTGAGTCACTAGGACTACAGGCATGCACCACTGTGCCTGGCTAAAATGATTTTCTTATTAGTAATTTTTTAATTAGGGTAAAAATTAATGAAACATGGTATATTTTATCAAATATTTTTAGGGAGGGTGATTTCATTCAATGTATCATGCAAAATACCAATTGACCAATTTATCTGGTAAATAGTTTGAGCAAACTTGATTTGCTTTGATGTCTTTTGTAAGCCATCTGTGACATAGTCTCTGCTGCAACTTTATGGGCTATTGACTGGAATGAGAAGTTCAGAGGTCAAGGTCAATTTTAAAGTAAAAAGATTCCTCATTGGCAAACATTCCAACACTTCCCATATATGATGATTTTTTTTTTCTGGTACTGGGAGGCTAAACCCAGGACCAAATGCATACTTTGCAAGCCCTCAAACTCTGAGCTGCACCCCTGAAACCCTTTTTTATGTTTTATCTTGAGACAGGGTCTCACTAAGTTATGCAGGCTGCTTCTGGCCTCAAAATCATGATCCTCCTGCCTCTGCCTCCTGAGTCACAGAGATTATAGATGTGCACTACCATGCTCATCATATGGTGATTAAATACTTCACATGGCTCCAAGTATCTGATCTTTTTATATTTCATCATTTTTTGGCCATTGGTGACACTGTAAGTACCTAGGACATTTTTTTCAGCTTCTATGCTTTGGGTCTGCCTTAGATGGTCTACGTATAGAGAAAGCCCTAGTAAAAATTGCAAAGTAGAAGAAATCTGTCTTTTTTGCATTTCTAAAAAAATTCTTGCTTGTTTACTTATTTTCCCATACCATCCATATAAATCTCTTAGATGCCAGCAATTTCTCACTGTCATTCCCACCTGGTAGAGCACTTGAAAGTAGGTCCTCCATATTTTCCCTGAGACAAGTCTTCTTCAGGGTCTTATTTTACCAGGCACTGCTTTTATTTGATTTCTATTTTCAACAAGATCAGTGTCCATGTCACCATGTGTCCAGCACTATGTTAGGTTCTAAGGATGAGTAGCACATGGCTCTGGTTCTCAGTGAATCCACAGAGTGGTAGAGGATGTCCATGTAACCCTTCAATCCAGAAATGGTCTTTTCTCTTCCACTTAAGGGTGCCTCTTGTGTATTTGGGAAAGAGAGGTGACTTGTGGGACACTATTCTTGAGTTATTAACTTGCACTCAATTCTTCAAGATCATGTGCTCCCTACTGTGTGGCTGTGGGTCACCATTCATTTGCTATTAGCTGTGATCTGGAGTTAAGATATAAACCCTCCCATAGCCATAAGATAGCACCTCATGAAATGGGGTGGTTATGTGTCAACATGGGACAGGTCTCAATTCTCCTAATGGACCTTACAGTCCTGTCTCAGTGTCCCCACCACCCACAGTTATATGGAAGAGTGAAGGGAATTGCTGTGCATGTGGGAGGACTTAAAAACCATCTCCTAATTATAATTTATATTTCTATCCAAGAGAATAGTGCCCAAGAAGTTAAATAGTAGGGGAGCATTCCTCTGAATAATCTGAAAATAATTATCAATTAAAAGTCTGTTAATAAAAATGACTTTCTAAGAGGATTTTTCAAGACTTTGGAACATTATATATCTATACCCATTAAACAAAAAGTGAGTTTTCAAAAGTTAAATATTAAAATTCTCAAGAGGCTGGTTTTCCAAAAAACAGCTTTTGGAAATTGAAAAAGTCATATTCAGAAAAACTTATTCCAGTTTGTCACTTTTATTTCCAAGTCCTGAAAATTCATATAACACTATCTTTGACAACCAAAATAGGAGAGAGCTAAGGCACACAGCACAGAGCCAGAGCTCATGTGATCAACAATTACCTTCATATGATTTTGAGTTCACACAATAAGAAGAGATTTGGAACTTAAAAATATGTAAGGATATGTTAACCTTTTCACAAAGGTTATATAGCAGATGAGAAGAGTACTGAAAAAACCATTCTGGCTTCAATGCAGTATATTCAGACAAAGACCACCTCCAAAAAGATATCTGAGTAAATGGATTGGCCAGGAAATTAAAGTTAAAAATGAACACTACTGTAAATGAGAGTTTGGAAAATGAATGTGTTTTTGCTGAGATGCGGAGGGAAAAGGAAAAAGGAATATGATTTATGAAGATTTCATGATCTGTTAGTAAGCAATGTGGACTGCTACTAGTGATTCAACCTCCAGATAGAGACTGTCATATCATGATTTACAACCAGGAATCTCGGAGTGAATAAAGGATGCTACTTGCATTCATCATACAGTCTTATTTCATCAGAATTTAGATCTTTGAAATAAATGGAAGGCATTTGATAACATTTGTATAGTAAATTGCTGAGAATTGATTACAAGCGATAAAATAAAAAGAGGTTGAAAATGAACTGATTGAAAAAGATTAAAAAACTATAATTGCATGGGAAAGTAAAACTGGTTTATTCAGCTCTGGATCCAGGCTCTATTTTCTTGTGGTTTGACAGGCAATTTAAACCACAAAATTAAACAGTAAAGGATATGGCTTTAAAAATAAATGAATCTAAAGGGCCATAGCTTTTTAATTTTTTTTTAATCTTAGAAAAAAATCAAAACTTCTTGTAAGTATTCTTTGTTGTTTCAACTTCCCTTTTATTTAGCAAAAACTTTTTGCTGGAGTTTATAGTCAGTGACTAACATGGACTTATTGCAAGATTTTGCTACTGAGGAATAGCTGGCATGAAATATCTGAAGTAAGTTTTCTTCCAGAGTTTCCATTAAAAAGTTGTTCAAGGGGTTGCCATTTGCAAAAGCTACCTTAGGAAGGCTTTATTAATTATTATTATTATTATTATTATTATTATTATTATTATTTGTATGTGTGTGTGTGTGTGTGTGTGTGTTTGTGTGTGTGTGTGTGTGTGTATACCAGGAGTTTTGATTCACACCTGTAATCCCAGCCACTTGGGAGGGTGAGGCAGGAAGATAGCAAGTTCCAGGCCAGAGGCAGCCTGTAAAACTTAGACTCTGACTCAAAATAAAAAAAATAAAATTTGGGCTAGGGATGCAGCCCACTGGTAGAGCACTTAAAAAGTATGTGCAAGGCCCTGAGTTCAAGCTCTAAGCACCATGAAAAGGAGGTTTTTTGGGTATTGTTATATTTTATTCATATTTTTGAAAGCTACTACATATGTTTCTTGCCAGTCTCCTTCTCCTCACTCTCCCGCAAACAAAAGATGGGTTTCCAGGGTGTATTCATGTAGGTAAGGGTCAAAAATGTACTTTTGCAATAAACCTTAGAATCAGGATTGGCTTTGTGGGCATGTGAGTTTTACACTCACACAGACCTCTGTGCTTAGAAGGGCCCTGAACTTGATTTTATAGTCTACAGTTGTGGTATTGAAATTCTTAATAATTTTTAAACAAGAGGGCCTGCATTTTCATTTTGTACAGGGTCTCACAAGTTATGTCATTAATCTTGGTGATCGTAATGTAATAGCTGACATTTATTGTGTTCTTACTATGTAGCAGACATTGTTTTAGGTTTCTTTCAGTATCACCTTATTTGACATTTATCCCAATCCTCGAGTTAGGTGTTATGGTTCCCACCTCACAGATGAGAAACTGAGCGCAGAGGAGGGCAAGCAGGCAACACTGGGAAGTAGTAGAGCACAGTCTCACCCAATCACGTGTTTCAGGAAACAGTGCTGCCTCTGCCGCCTTTACTTTCCTTCCTAGTCTTCATTTGAAATTCTCATTGTCTGTGGGAAGTTAAAATGGGCAATACTTATGGACAACTGTAAAAGATTTGCTTGCTGAGAATGCACTTTCCAATACGTTTATGTGACTGGAAGGTCAAGCACAATTCCTTAGTCTCACTTAAATTCACCAGGTGTGATTTTAGGCAGGTTCCTGATGCAATGGAAGGAAGAAGGGAAATGTGTGAAGAAAAGAGATTTAAAAGAAAAGAAGGTGAGAACATGGCCTGTAGCCATGCAGGGGCCTGGAACGGCCAGCATAGAAGGAGCGAGAAGGGATAGGAGTTGGGCAGATAAAGAAAAACATAAGGAAATACAATCCATGTTGCCTGCTTAGCAATTTGATTATAGCTGATGTTGGAGAAACAATGCGGAAGGTTTTAAATTGGTTTAGGAGGACTGAGTGAGAACAACATTTTTCTGATTTGCAGGTGGCAGAGTATATGAGTGCTGGTGAGTGTGTGCCTGGAGATGGCTAATGCAGGCCAAATGTTGGGAAATATAGCAAGATCCTTCATGCACCTGGGAGTAGGCATGGGATTTACAAGCTAAATAGTTTCAGGCTTCTCAGAGAGGCCTTCTTCCTGCCTTTTGGATCAGCAGCCAGTATGTGGCACATAGTAGGTACTCAGTAATATGTGAGAAATGTCAGTAAATCTAGCCATTGCCTACTCTGTTAATGTTTAATGCAGACTCAATATGCAACAACTATTTGTCTGACTGATTGGATCCATCAACAAATTACAATTTGTCATACTTCTTCAGCCCAACTCTTACTATAATTTTTGATACACAGAGTATGGCAGGGACTGTGGACACTTGTATCTTGTTTGGTGTTGCATCTCCAGTGCCCAGTGTACTGAATAAATGATTAAATATTGTTAATTAACATAAGATAAAAATCAAAAGCAATCCTTTAAGTTCCAGGATCCTTATTTCTTCTTATAGGATAAACATGGGGTCCTAGTTCACTGAATTCTGATATACTGATGCCATGTATTCATTACCGACAGACTCAAATGAAGGTTTCTTGCTTTAAGGTAGCTATAGTGCTAAATGCTGATGTGATATGTGCCATTAAAAGAAACATGTATTTGGCCTTTATCCCTGGTTCCTGGGTCAGAGCTCCTAAAACCCTTGTAATTCCTGAGAGGAATTCCTGAAAGGAGCATCTTTTGTTATTAATGATAAACCATTTTCAACTATGTCTGAGTTTAGGCTTAGAAGTCTCTTTTGGGGCCCCTAGACAGCTTCAGGGCTGAGGTTTAGCTCAGTTGGTAGAGGGCTACTCTGCACTCTCTGAGGACCTGGGTTTGAGCCTCAGCACCATAAAAATGGGAGAAGAATGTGGCAATCCACTTCCAAAGTAATCCTGAAACAATCAGCCATAGAAAATCCTACAAGGGTTGCTATGAGTCAGATCCAATTCCTGGGCACCTAACCACAGTAACAGATAGTTCCAAGGTGTAGGCTGATTGACAGAGGAACCAACCGTGTAATCAGAGGGTTGGAAATTTTGGCCCCAGCTCTAACCTGTGCAGAGGTGAGAGGGGCTGGAATTTGAGATAATCACCACTGGCCAAAATGTAACCAGTCATGTCTTCATAATGAAATCTCTATAAGACCCCCTAAATAATGGAGTTTGGAGAGCATCTGGGTTGGTGAATGCATCCATGTACCAGAGAAAGTGTCAATTCCATGGGAAAGCTCTTGTGTTCTGGACCCTTCTAGGCCTTTCTATATCTCTTCCTCTTGTTGCTCATTTGTGTCCCTTATAATATTCTTCCTAATAAACTTGGAATAGTAAATAAACTGTTTTCCTGAGCTTAGTAAACTGTTCTAGCAAATTATTGAACTTAAGGAGGGATTGTGGGAGCCCTCAGTTTATGGATGGTCAATCAGAAGTATGGATTGCCCAGACTCACAATTGGCATTTGGAGCAGGAGGCAGTCTTGTGGGACTGAGCTTAGTATAAACTGAAGTTTGTATAAACTCTGGGTAGTTAGTGTTGGAATGAGTTGAACCATTAGACATCCAGTTTGTTTCTGGAAAATTGGAGAACTAGTTATTGGTGTGGAAAGAGTCTTCACATTAGGTATCGTAAGTGTTGTGAGTGGAAACAGATTATAGTAGTGGCTGACAAACTGGATGGACAAATTTGTTTTGAAGAGGAATCGGCTGGGGAGGATCAGAAGTATCTACCTTTCTGATAATATCCTTGAGTCTTTTTTTCCCTTTTAATACCATCAAATGTAGAATCCAAAGAACTGGTAGACATAAGATTATAGTTAGATCTATTAGATGTGTTTGTCATCCCTGACATTTCTGTTATCAGACTGGCCTCATAAAGTACATCATAGCATTCCCAAGTCTATGATTTTCACATGTACCTTCTCTCTGGATATTTTACTATCTTTTACCTCCCCCCACCTCCCTCCCTGTGTATCACATTGGTATTTTGGATCAGAAAGTTTGAGGACTTTTGGTTACCAGTGATTTTGAAGAGTAATCTTTCTACAGTCACCTCTGCTTGTTCATGGCCAACTTCAGGAGTTTTCTATCACATTTAAGGTGGTTTAGCACTTACCTATGGTCAAAAGTGTTCTTTTCAATTTTAGTCACTGAACTGAAAGATATTATATAGTAAATATTAAGGAGAAGAAAGAAAACATTTGAAAATATTAAGCATTTTTTGAATCTCAATTACACAAAAATGAAAGAATCTGAAGGCGGTTTAATTTGTTTATATATTTTGACACTAAAATCCAGACATTTAGACTGCAAGCTCTACCTACACAGGGACCCTGATCATCTTGTTTATAGTCCCATGCTTGTTGCCTACTACTGTGCCTGGCAAACACTAGGAACTCAGCGTTCACTGATTGACTTCTTAGCATTCTGATCTTAGCCTTCTTGACCTTGGTTTTTGAAGATAATCAAAGTTATTGATAATTAAAAGCCAGGTACACTCCTGTGAGCCCATATCAATTCTAACAGTGGTGGTATTTGCTGTCTCTGTTGGTAGCAGAGAATATTACAAGTAATCCTTCACTTCCTCAAGCATGCTAGGAACAATCTTGAGAGAAACTCCAGATTCAAGGTGGGTTTGAAATTGCCTATAAGTTGCTCCCACTGAATCTATGTTACTTGTAATGAAACCGCCTTGAAGTGAAACACATTTCACTAATTGGGCTTTCCCAGCATTTCTTTCAGGGAAGCAGCTATCCTATTTCCTATAATGAGGTCATAATCCTGAAAAGGCAATGTAAGTCTTCAGGGTATGTGATTAGAGAAGGTTGGCCACACAGATTATCTACCTCCTCATGTGTGTACACTTAAAGAATCGATATATTGGTCCCTTAGACATTGTGACCATGGATGGCCATTGGATACACTGAAGAAAGGAGAGAGGATGGAAGCGAGAACATAACAAGTGCAACTATGCTTTTTCTTCCTGTGTTCCGGTTGAATACGGAGCTTAGCAGAAGGTCCAGGGATGAGACATTTTCAAGGGCAATGTGCAGGACGAGAGGGAAGAAACCATTTAGATGGACATAGAATGTGTCTGCCCATATATTTTCTTCTCTGCTGAAACATCAGGGGAAAGCATGTTGGGTGAACGAACATCTTAGGAATGCAATGCAAACAGAGGATGTGCATCTGGTCCATGTGGGGAATGTTCTCCGTTAAGGAGTCTGGCAAAGGCGAGTGCTTTTGAGAGAATCAGCCTCTTTAGTCACAGGGAAACATTTTCTCTTTCTCTAAGAGTGCTCAAGAGGCTGCACACTTATCTACCTTTTATTCAGTGGTATAATTCTAGGTGTCTGTTAAACGTTTACAAATGACCAGGTGTAAAATATCCATGTGGTATCAGGGCATGAGGTGGCAAAGCTCCTGCGAGCCCATATCAATTCTAACAGTGGTGGCATTTGCTGTCTCTGTTGGTAGCAGAGAATATTACAAGTAATCCTTCACTTCCTCAAGCATGCTAGGAACAATCTTGAGAGAAATTCCAGATTCAAGGTGGGTTTGAAATTGCCTATAAGTTGCTCCCACTGAATCTATGTTACTTGTAATGAAACCACCTTGAAATGAAACACATTTCACTAATTGGGCTTTCCCAGCATTTCTTTCAGGGAAGCAGCTATCCTATTTCCTATAATGAGGTCATAATCCTGAAAAGGCAATGTAAGTCTTCAGGGTATGTGATTAGAGAAGGTTGGCCACACAGATTAAATGAGTACCCCAGGACAATGTGGGGACCTCTCCTTCTATTTATGTATCTCTTTTGATGTAGGTGGAAAGGGATCTTCAGCTAATTCTGTGGTTCCATTTATGTGCAGGAAATGAAACAAGGAGACAGGTTGTGGGGAGTGTTGACTTCCAAGAGCAAAACCAGAATGCAAACAACCATCTTAGAATCTGTGGAAGTGAAACACTTATTTCTGACCATACAGAGAAAATTCAGGAATGGAGTTGTAGAAGGAGCACCATACTTGTAAACTGGATGGAGCTCATTGCTTCAGTCCATTGGAGTGGGGAAGGAATACTGTTCAGAGAGAGTATGAAAAGAGTCTGTGTGAGGAGGGATAGAGAGAAATGGCTCTGAATGAAGAAGCTTCATTTTACCTGGTATCCTGACTTTTTTCAGATAAATACTGGTGTGGAGACAGATATTCTACATCATAAGTGACTCTTCTCACTTTCATCTCACTAGGCTTGGTTTATGGATACCCCAGGGAAGACTTTTTGTGACCATTATTATCAGGGAGGTTTGTCTTTGGTCAGCGAATATGGTAAAAACAATTTCCATGATATAAGAACAATAGCATTCAATTAGCAAGGACTTACTATGTGCCAAGCCATGTTCAAAGTGCTCTTAAAAAGAGGACATATCTTTTTTTGGTGCTTGCTCTTATCATTTGAGGCTAGTATTATCACTTTCACTTGAAATATGAAAAACGGGACGCTTAGGGAGGCTAAGTCCCCAGTTTAGGGTCAAACTGCTAGTAAGTGGGAGAGCCATGGCTCAAATTTAGGTCAGTCTCACTAGTGAGCTTGAGTTAATAACCACTGCCTTCCAAGATGAAGATAAAAATGGGGAAGTCCTTCATAATATTAGTACAGTGTAGTGGTTTCATTTCAAGTGAAAATATTCCTCAGTGATTCCAATTCTTCTCTCCCTTTTCTCTGCCATGACCCATTAAGAACTTCTGATATTATACTTACAAAATTATAAAGGGTTTCATGTATACTTCTTACTCACAAACTGAGATTTTTCCAGCAATTCTATTCCTGACAGCTGCTTTATTTCCTTTAATAATGGAGTAAGTTCTAAAATACAATGTAAATCATCAGGGAGTATAATTATAGTAAGGTTGCCAGATAAAATCCAGGATACCAGTTAAATATGAATTTCAGGCAAACTGAATAATTTTTACAATTATAAGTATATACCAAATATTGCATGAGACATACACATACTGAAATATTATTCATTGCTCTTTGAAATTCAAATTTAACTACATATCTTTTGTTTTTATTTGCTAGATCTGGAAATTCTAAATTAGGATTGCGTACACAGGCTGAAACTTGGGTTTGCTGTTTCATGCCATTTCTACACAGGACAAGGGAAAATTCATACGAAATGGAAAAAATTACACAAAGTATTTGGATCTTTTTACCTTCTAGTCTTTTCATAAAACACTGCTAATATCAAACAGTGTTTTCAGTCATTGATATTTTGTATAGTATAGTAATGATTTGAAGCATCACAAAAGATTTTTTTTGGATTTATAAATAGTTCAATTGAAGCTCTACCATGGCAAAATACTGAATGCAAACTTCATTTTCATATTTTCATGTTTTTACCTTTTATCTGAATATACTGCAGGGCCTTTGAGGTCTTATGGGCAAAAGCCTTTCCATCAGCAGGAACATGAACTTGCTTAATTGAGATTGGCATTTCTGCTTTTAAAAGCTGGCACATGGAGAGCTAAGGTTGTCCCTTTATCCACTGATCCCAGTGGTTGACCTGGCGCAGTACGCTCTGTAGTTTCTCCTGTAATAGCTCTGACTTTAACTCAGAAAAGTTGCCTCTTTTTTAATAGAATGAAACCATTAAGGCTTCAGGTTTGCCTGTTGGTTTTTCTGGGCAAAGGAAGCTTCTTTAATAATCATATTTAGCAGGAATCATGATGGGGGCAGTGATGGCAGCAGTGATGGTGGTGTGGATGTGTGAATGTAGGGTGGAAAGAACAAGGAGTGGTTTCTTTCTTTCTTTTTTTTTTTTTTGGTAGTGTGATTTTGACTGAAAAACTACTTAGTTCTAGGAATTTACTTGAAGACTATTTTAGAAATATACCTGTTTGTTGAGTACTACATATTTTAAGAAACAAATTAAGTTGTAAAGCTGCATCGCAGCAGCATTTATTAAAAAAAGATGCACGAGGGATAGTAGTGAAACATTAGTGGGACTCTGTGAAATGAAAGAAATAAAAAAATGCTTTATTTTCTGACAGTATTTTATAGGTTTTTAAGGCCCCATTTGCCATTGCTTTTCGGGTTTCCCTCTCTCTTGACTGATGATGTGTCCCAGATTTGGTTACTTTTCCCCACATGTTAATTTCAGATGTTTTTCAGTGGGTGAATATGGATTGATAATATACAGGAAAGTAAAAACACACAGGAGAATTTTAATATATAGCAAAATGGTTTCAGTTGTAAGTGATCTGAGAGCTCAGTCCTCTTACGCACTCTTTTATTTAACAACTCCCAGTCTATTAAGAGTTTGCTTCACTCAACGATTTCATGTTAATCATCTTTTGTTTTATAGCCCTTTATTTTCTTGCTGGAATCAATATCCCATCAACTTCACTGACCATCTACCCTGTGATCAATGAGATGACGCTAGTACAGGGCTAAATTTATACCAGAACAATTTGCTTTGAATGTTACCAGCTCTTTATCCAAAACATTTCTTCCAGTTTATTCTCATAATTTTACTACTTCTTGCAAAGCTGCTCCCCCACTTTTAGAGAATAAGGAGTGACAAGTAAAATGTAAAACACATCTATAAAGAATGCAGAAGTTGGACTTGAAAATACAGAAGTTAAATTCATGCAGTGAGGAAGGTTAACAGAAGTATTGGCTCTGTTTCACGCAGTGTGGCTGCTGCAAGACGAACTTGATGAATTAATTTCCACCTTACTGGAAAACTGGATTGTTTTAGTGAGGCCATATTTTAAAGCAGGTTTGGATCCTGCAGGTATATTCAGATTTCCTTGATTTAAGCAAAATTAATCAATTTTGGTGCCCTGTAGATGTATTATATTGATAATCTTGGATTCTTTTCTGTCTCTTTGTTTTGCTCTCATTTGGCTAGATGGCAGCTGTCCTTTAGATCATTAGTGTAAATCCAAATAACGCACCACAGGGGGCTCTGAGTTCTTAGCAAAGATTAATTTAGAAATTAAAAGTGCATTATCCCCTTCTAAAAATATACTATCCAGGTTGTGATGCCAGAATTTGTAATAAAATGATTAAATTATGTCCTTAATCTTATCACTAAATGTGATTGTTCCTTGTCACTGAGAAGTGAGTGTGGGTTCTTTCTTGATGCCTTTTGTAAAGGATCTAAGAGCTGAGTCCTCTTACCTTTCTTTTATTTAACAGCTTCTGGTCTGGTAAGAGTCTATGAAGACATTTTATCTCATGTAAGGATGACACCTTGTACTTTTCAGTGGTTATAATGTTTATTTTAGAAGCTACTGTTTTCTTCTTAATGACATAATTTCTTTTCAACAAGGGAGGAAGTCTAATTCTTAGTGTCCACATGAGGGCAATATGTTTTCATTTGTTTCAAGATGTCTTTTTCCATTGTTTTGAGTACTGTGTATAATAAAACAGTGAAAAGGCAAACTAAGTAGGTATGCAAATTTAGTTTCTTGCTAAAATTGCTTAGGCTTGGTCCTTTAACAGAATGTTTCAATAGCAACTAGTTTTAGAGGTTGGACTCTAAGATGACTTTTGATTTCAGCTTTCTCCTTTGTAAAATGGGAATAATATTTTCTATCCTGAGGTTCTCTCAGGGGTGAATGAGGAAAATGTGAAAATGCTTTAAAAAAATTAGTACCAATAATCGGGCTTATTTTAAATAGAATTGCACATATGAGGATTACACAAGACAGTGTACATGACCACATATGTAAAGTCTAGGTATGTTGTAAAAAAATTATGTAGATGTGAATTGTACTTTTACCGCTATCATTTAACTTCTGTCAAGTCTTTTTTTCCTCCTGCAACTCTTTTTGCATTTGGTTTCTATATTCTGTTTTGCTTTTTAGTTGTTTTTCTGTCTACCACCCTCTTAACTCTTGTTGGGTGCTGTCCAGTTGGATTTGACTCATAGCGACAATAACTATGTTTCTTCTCATTTTTGAGTGGTGCCACATCAGCAAATGGAGGTCCCGGGGATTTTACTTCATTTCCATCATTAAGGTTGGTTCTACTTTGAGGAGGCAGCTCTTCCCTAGTTATTTCGTGAATGCCTTCCAACATGGGGACTCATTTTCCAGCACTATACTTGACAGTGCTTCTTTGTTATTCTTAAGGTTTTCAATGGCTAATTGTTTTGGGAGTGGGTTACTGGGTCCTTCTCCCTAGTCTTAGTCTGGAAGCTCAGCTGAAACCTGTCCACCATGGTAGCCCTGCTGGTATCTGAAATACTGGTGGCATAGCTTTCAGCCACTCAGCAACATGTAAGCCCCCACAGAAGACAAGCTGACAGACATGTGGGGCTGTAAAATCTCCTTTTACAGCATGCTATGTCTAATGTTTTATCTAAGCATCTTAGCACTCTTGGTGACTGGCGTGGCCCTCACTGGAAGAGAAAGTTGCTTCCTAAGAGGGTTTCATTTTTCCTTGGTGCATCATCTGGAACTAGAGCAGGCTCATCCTGCAGAATTTCTCCTACAACTAATTCAATTTTGACTTTTTACCCAAAAAAATCCTCACAGATACAACCTGAGAATGATGGCTTTCTACAGATGAGTCTATTTGGTGAGATTTTTGTCTCTTACTAATAAAAAATGGAGGCTGATAGAGCTATTTATTAGGCAGCAGTTATTCAAAGACAGTGTTATTGCATGTATAGGAAAACTCTTATAAATCTAAAGAAACATATTTACTTGCAATGGAAATAGATTCAACACAGATTATAAATATTTTTTCCCTCCCTTTCTGCCTTATCTTTTGTATTTTATGAGACTAAACTCAGCTCTTAAGTGTTATAACAGTGTTTTATTTTTAAAGGCCCCCAAAATATAAGCCATGTGATAAAATTTCATTGTTTACTAATGATGTCTGTCTTTAAAGTATAACTCTTTCCTTGAAGGTATAGTAGGTTATTTTATGGACGTGATGTTGTGCCTATATAAATGTGAATTTTTGATATGATAATTTATGATGACTGGCAGTTGAGAATACTATAGGGGAAAGATAAGACAGACACCTGAACAACTAAAATGTAGAAGAATGATTGATTTAAAAATGGACTTTAAAGAACGTTAAGGTTTAAGTATAAAATGTCCCCTACAGGTTCGTGTTTGCTTCCTTGGTCTCCAGATGGTAGTGCTATTTTGGGAGGCCGTGGAACTTTTAGGAGGAGGGTCCTATCTGGAGCCCTTGAGGGTATATTATCTCTCTCTGCTTCCTGGCCTGCCATGATGTGCCTTGAGTTGCTCTATGCCTTCCCCACCAGGATGGATGGAACCCTATGAAATCATGAGCCAAAATAAATCTGTCCTCCCTTAAGTTGTTCTGTCAGGTATTTGGTCACAGTGATGAAAAACAAGCTAATATAGGAAAGTATTACCTTAAAAAGATGTATTTAAATGTGAGTAAGTACACCATGACTCTTCTTTTGGGTTTATGTAGAACTCCAAGGTTGCCAGAACCATGAGGTCAAAGATCAGGTAATTTAGGAGAGTTTGGATTTAACTTGACTTTGATTGTGAATCCACAAAAAAGGACAGAGTACCCCAGGAAATGCCTGCAGCCATAGCCTGTGGACTCCGATCCCGTCAGATCTCGGAAGCTAAGCAGGGTTGGGACTGGTTAGTACCTGGATGGGAGACTACCTGGGAACACCAGAAGCTGTAGGCTTGGGAGAAGGACCTGGCAACCCCCTCCCAAAAATCAATCTGTCATTGAAAACCCTATGAACAGCAGAGAAGCACTGACAATAGTGTTTCCCCTGTTGTACAGAGGATCGCTATGAGTCGGATACCGACTTGACGGCACCTAACAACAACAACAAAACCCCAGGAAATAGGTATCAGGAGAGCTGTCCAATATCAGTTCTATAGTGTGATAGCTTCTCTCCTGAGATGGTCCTCAACATTCCTCTTTTCTTTGTGTGTGGTTGGTATTCTTCATATCAAAAGACAGAACACAGATCCCCTCCCCTTGAATCCATGCTGGCCTTGTGACTGTTCTGACCATTAGAATGGGGCTAAAATGGTAGGGTGAGATTTCTAAGCCAGGTCTTAACAGGCTTCTACTTCCTTCCTTTTGGAATACTTGCTCTTGAGACCTTCATTCTTGGAAACTAGTTTACACATTGTGAGAAGCCCAAGCCATATGGAGAGGTCATGTGGAAGAGAACTGAAATGTTCTTTCAGGTGCTCCAGGTAAGCTCATAGCTAATGGCTGGCACCAGTGGCAGCTATATGAAGTGAGTCACTTTGGATACTCTGGCCCAGTTAAGCCCCCAGGTGATTTTAACCTCAACTGCTATCACACAGAGCAGAAGAGCAATCCAGTTGAGCCCAACAACCTACAGAATCATGGAAGGTGCTACGGATTTTCTTCTACTCCAAAGGGCACTTTCTTTCATTCCCTGAAGCCCTTTGTAGACTGTGCATGCCCCTGGATGTCTGAGTGAATTATTTTAGAAGTTATCTCACCAGATAAGGATTCTGAACAATTACAATTTATTCGGGTGTCTGTGTGAATTATCTTAGAAATTATCTCACCAGATAAGGATTCTGAACAATTATAATTTATTTGGGTGTCTGTGTGAATTATCTTAGAAATTATCTCACCAGATAAGGATTTTGTAAACTTCCAATTTATTTGTTGGAGGAGCTTATGCTTCTGAATTCTTTTTTGCTGCAGTAGATTTTGGCATTTTAAATGGGTGAGTGGGAGTGTGGTGTGCTGATGAAAACTCAGGAAGATATGATGCTGACCAAGGCATGGTAGGCAAGGTCCAAAGATTTGCAAGTTATCACTCAGAAAGAGGGACCTCCTCAAATCCTCAGAGGATGATGTTGGTGATGGAAAGCTTTTATCTCAAAAAGTCACTGAGGTCTAAAGGGACCTCTATCATTGTTTAAGCAAGAATACAATGTTTTCATGATCTGACCCATGTGGCAGAGAAATGCAAGCTTTGACCAAGAGCTATTTCTGCATTTGTATTAGTATTCTACATTTGTGTTAGTTTCAAGTTTTAGCTTTTTTAGCATTATGTTTTAGGCTTTAAAAATTTAAAAAATTTTTAATTTATTTTTACAAGTGTATTTGTCTGGTATTACACAATGGTTATACAGTAACACTTAAGAAGTTTGGTGTAGACTTTATCTAGTACAATTTCAAGTTGTAAGGAGTCTCTTGGGTGCAGCTCAGTGGTAGAGCATTTACTTAGTACTTGTAAGGCCATGGGTTCAATTTCTAGAGGCCTCTTCTCTAAATAATATCCCCTTCTTATTCCTGAAAATTTTGTATTATGAGTTTCATTGCATTTGTTTAAAGTTTTTATCCTTGCTAAAATACAAGATTTAGGCTAGTAAGTTGTAGTTAGGTGCTGTAGAGTCAGATCTGATGCATAGCAACCCTGTGTATAATAGATTGGAACACTACCCAACACTGTGCCACACATACGATCTTTTATTTTTATATATGAGCCCATCATTGTAGTCACTCCACAAGTACACCTGAATAAAGAGGAACCCTCTCCCCCCAAATCTGAAAGATATTTTAAGCTACTAAAACAGAACTCTAAAGCCTCATAAGATCAAGAATGGGAAGTTATTTTAATTTACTTTCTAATCCAGAGAAAACGCACTCCCACTGCCTAGGAAAAGAATATTGTGAGTTGTGTTTACACTGACAACCATTGTCATTCCATAAAGAAAGAAGTTTTGTCCTATTTTGACAATTAAAATATTGAGAAATTGGTGAATTATGTGAATTTAAATTACATGACTTTGAAAGAGTATGATATGAAGATGTTTTTAATATCTCACTCTATGTGCATAATTTCACTTAATGAAAAAAATTAATGTTTCCTCACATTTTTAAACTGACAAAATTTAAAATTTTCATAGTTTGAATTAGCTTTTTTTCCTAATCAAACCAAGGCTTATGCTTTTATGTGTAAGTTTGTGGTTTGTTTTTCAAATGTCTAACTTTTTTGTTTATTACTATAGATTATTTAATAGCATCATGAAGTTTATCTTATTTATCCATTGGCCAATCTAACATTTGTCTGAAAGTGTAGCCATAATAAGGCCACCAAATAGTACAATGTATGTAAGGGAAGGAGAGAAGTTTAAAAAAATGATTTGGAAATAGTTTCACACTTAAATTACAAGAAAAGAAAGGTCCAAGAAAAAGAAAAATACACAGGACACCAGTATATACTTTACCTAGATTAACCTACTGTTAACATTTTGTTCTATTTGCTTTCTTTCTTTTTAATTTAAATTAATTTTTAACTGATACATAAAACATAAAAGTCATACATATCTATGGAGTGCTATATGATGTTTCATCATATATATATATATGTATATGTATATATGTATATATGGGCTGGGATTTAGCTCAGTTGGTAGAGCACCGCTCTGCAGTCTCTGAGGTCCCGAGTTCAAGTCCCAGCACTGCAAAAATGGGAGAAGGACGTGGCAACCCACTCCCAAGGCAATCCCAAAACAATCTGCCATTGAAAACCCTATGAGGGTCACTATGAGTTGGACACGACTTGATGACACCTAACAACAACAAGAAATATATATATATATATATATATATATATATATATATATATATATATGGTGATTTTTTTTGTTTGGTTTTTTTGAAACAGGATCTTGATGTGTAGCAGGTTGGCCTTGAACTCACAATGTAGACCTGGCTGACCTTAAACTCACATCGATCCTCCTGCCTCAGCATCCCAAGTGCTGGGATTGCAGGTGAGTGCCACCATGCCTGGCTTTAAAAAAAAATTTATTACTATCCTTAGTTATTTTAGTGTTCAATTAATCCTGGATTATGTCCATGGGAATACCTTTCAGCTGTTCCTGTGTCCTTGTGACATGCATCATTTCTTTTTTTGAGCCTTTCTTACTTTTTGGAGTAACAGGATGTCCCAGGCTTCTTTTGTATCTCCCCCATCCCAGCCCTGATGTTAGTCATATCCTGAAGGATCCCTGTTTCGTTTAATGGGAACTAGTATTAACGTCAAAGATCTGGCCAGTAGGTCTACTAGGAGGCTAATTTTTGGTGGAGTTAAACTGAATTTAAAATGCTTTTCCCTCCAATTTTTATTTTAAGAGCTCAGCACAGCCAAAATGATGTCTATCTACTTTACAAAAGACAAATGGCTGATTTTCTCCCATACACCAAGGTTATCTATAAATTCAGGTGACTTCATTAGGATGACATAAAGAGGATTTATTTGGACATTTAAATACTCCCAATCTGCTCGAGAATAAGATTTCAAGTTTTTATTTCTTTTTGTCGTCCATCATTACCATTCATAGTGAAAAATGTAACGGTATTAAGGATTCTTTTTTTGTGTGTGTGGTACTTGGGTGTTGAACCCAGGGCTTCACACATACTTTACAGGTACTCTACCTCTGGGCTGCACCCCTAGTCCTTTTAAAAACGGTTTTATTTGGAGACAGGGTGGTGCTAAATTACACAGGCTGCCTCTGGCCTCACTCACTATCCTACCTCAGCCTCCCATGTGCCTAGGATTAAAGATGTGCACCACCTCACCTGCCTAGTTAAGGATTCTTAAAAAGTTTACTGTATTATTCTAAAAGCACAAATTGTATTAGTGGGTACAGGTGTGACTTCATTCTTAATTGATATGTTAGAAATATGAGGCATTTGATCATGAAATCCTGTAATTTCACTTCATTTCAACCATTATTTATGTTTATGCTGTTTGCTTGGAAAACTCTGAGATTAAGACTGCTTGAAATATTAAGAAAAGAAAGAGGAAAACCCTCCAACCCCTGCAAACAATGAAGTTTTCATACTAATGGGAATTTAACAGTTCAAAACTGCAATGTAAAAAGTGTAGAACCATAAGAAATCAGAATTGGAATTGAGTCAAGGTTAAATGTACCAAGTAGAATGTGTTATGAGATTGGATATTTGGGATACCATGTAACAACCTGGATGTGGGTGATATTGGATAGGGTATATAACACAATCTTGCATTTCTGGGAAACACACAAAGTGGTTGAGAGCAGCTGTGTGAGTATGTTTGTGTGTGTACATCTGTAGCCTTGTATCTGCATATACTATGGAGTTGTGATAGAGGGAAGGGATTTTCTTAACTGTGTATTTGTCTGTAGGGATGACATGGATTGTTATTTCCTCTTTTGAAATCTTTGGATTTCTACCTGTATGGTGATAGTATTTAGAAATCTATTACTATGCTATATATGTGTGTGTATGTGTGTGCTATGGGTGTGTGTGTGTGTGTGTGTGTGTATACATATATATATATATATATTTTTTTTTTTTTTTTTAAATTTTTGAGACAGAGTCTTACTATGTAACCCAGGATGGTCTTGAACTCACAATCCTCCTGCCTCAGCCTTTCTAGTACTGGGATTACATGTGTCCACCATCACACATGCCTTAATTTACTTTTGATATCCATAATAGGATATTTGGGTCTATCATAAGCCAAAAAGTCAGAAAGGTAGAGATATATTTTCTAAATTTCATTAGCTTCTATTAACATATCTGTGATCTGGTTTGATTATAGAATTTTACTTTAAGCCAAAGGTGGAGAGAATGAAAACATAACATTAGCAAAATCCCTGCTGTAGAAATAGGCTTTATTTACCTCATGGCTGGTGAATCGCAGCAGGGTAAGGGAGGCAGGGTAAGTAGAGGTGGTGAGGCACAAGCATCATGGCTGCCTACTGTGGGCAAAATCTCATAGTAGTCATTATTAGCTAGGTTGAAGGGAAATCCAAAGGCTGAGGGATTTCTCTGTTCTCTTTTTGATCTTTGCTACCAAAGTATGGGTCAACCCTTCAATAACATGGAACTGACATCAGAGTAAAAGAAGTACTGTTCAGCAGAGGGAGACTGAATTAGCACTGTGGGCCTCTGAATGCCATATGGGGAAAGTAAATGCTCACTAGCTCTGTTGGTTGCTTGCCCTGCTTTTCAGGGGCCAATCATGGCAATGGGGGTGATCCCACTGCAAACAGCATGGAGTAACTAGTCTTCCAGGAGACAGATGATAACCATGGAAGAGACTAGGGAGTCAGTATGGTAAGTCAAGGGCCAACAGCCCTACTAGGGACTAAGAGAGGAGAATAAATTACAGCCTCACCAGACAGACTTTAGCCGAAATTACAAGGTACTTGGGAATGTGGCCAGCAGATAGCTCTGCAGCAGAGATTAGCAAAGATGCAAAGGACCCACGTAGACCCAAAGCCCCTTCCTCACATGCCCTTCTTCATGGGCCACCACCATGGGTACCTGAAAGATTAAACAGTACACTAAAGAGACAGAACCAGTTACAATGTGACTATTTGAACTGTTAGAAAATACGATACCATTAAATGGAAAGTTGAAAGTGTTTTGCTCTACCTCCTTCCTGGTAACCCAGTATAGTAGAGGTTATCCAGAAAGATTCAATTAATCACAGAAAATTAGGCCACTTTTTCTTTGCTTGACAAAAGGGTATATGACATTTTAGTTCAATACACACTCTTTGGCAGAGGGATGACAGAGATTATTTCAGAATCCTGGCAGTCTTTCTCACAGGATAACCTCCTTCCCCCTACTCTTACAGCTGCTTCTGCTAATTTTGCAAGCCTAGAAATAGGACTGCTATGACTGTTGCCCATGCTGGGTTATGAGGTTTTGTGAAGAGTCCTATGTATATATTTTGAGTTTTCCTGGGTAAGTTGTCCAGAATATTCAGTTATGTGTGAAATAGACTTGGTCCTAAGCCATTTGGTCTTGGGAGAATTAACTATAATTGGTTCTGGGAGATAAAATAAGTTTTCCCAGGAGCTGTTGATTTTGAAAGGATATTTTATAAAAATTCTAGGGAGGATAGAGATAAATAATCAAATATGTATACAGTGTGCTATCTTTGTTTCTGACCATAGAATCCAGATGTAGGTTCTGGCTAGTAGCTCCAGGTTTCTGGTCAGTCTCACTGGGTTAATAATAATTACTAACATTTGGATGGAGCTTTAAAGTTTTCACAGCACCTTCATGTGCATTTATTATATTAGTTGGTAGTGTTGGTAGTGAATGATTTGTGTCTTCATCTACTGACCCAAACTCCCTGCCAATGGGGTTTTGTCTCTTTCTAAGGATTTCCTCCTGAGGTTGATTTAGTTACTCAAAGCAGTTTTAGAATAAGACACAAATGAAGAAATAGACTTTGGCCTTTTCTGTTCTAGAAGATCCAAGTTCTCTGCTTGTGGTTATAGAAGATAAACTTTAGTGGGTACTGGGAGGTATTTTTCCTCTAAGTTGATTGTCTTGACAATGGTTCTTTTCTGTGATATGCAAATGAAGGCAGATACTATTGTCCCAATTAAAGATACAAATATACACAAGTATAGAAATAGTTAAGATATATATATATATATATATATATATATATATATATATATATATATATGCATTTTTCAAGAATAAGGAATTAGGACTTTGAATCCTGCTCCCTTTTCCAATTTCTGGTAAGGAATCCTTTAAAGACTTGGAATGCATAGACAGTTATACAAGGACTGAATCTTTTGTGCTGGCCTGTATTTCCATAGGTGGCTAAAATAGGTCAGAACTGAAAGGAGTCATCTTAATAAAATCTATTTTTAGCAGTAAATTAGCATGTGGTTTTGCAAACTCACATTTTCATTTCTATAAAAACCAGTGAGTGCTCTCATAAAAATATTATCAAGATTTACTGCCTCTCCAGGAGACTCAGGGCTAAGCCAGAGGGATACCATGCAACCTAAACCTAACTCATAGCTGCTGCCTCTGAAACTCTACTCTGTAATTTGCTAAGTGTTTTTAAAAATACAACTAAATGGCTACCACATGGTGGAAAATTAGCAATCTGGGACTGGAACTTTTGTGTGGCATTAAATCCACATATGGAAAAAATTAAATATCATCCTCAATGCCCTCCATGTGTTCAGTTGTATTAAATGAAATGCTTATACAGTGTGACATTATTTAACTTTTATAAGGTTTGTCACATCTAGTAAAACTTATTACTGTTCTTTTGAAAAACTTCATACAGGTGCCCTCTGAGCTCACTTCAGTCTGGATGCCCTGTATTATACACATACTTTGTTACTGGATGTAGCACTAGGCAATCAATAGTAGAATTCCAACCAGGACAACTTTCTATTGTACAGAATGCAGTAACTGGCAGTAAATAGTAAGAATAAAAATAATCTTTTTTTCTATAGAAATGAGTTTATGAAACATTGAGGGTAAAGTATATATCATAATTATTTTGACAAAATTTGACTCTTTAAAATAAATAACTCCAAATATCTTACATTTCCCAAATTTAAGTGATAGAGCCATGTAACTTTCTCAGTTTGTATTTGTGAATGTGCCTAGGCTGTTGTATAAATCTCATAACCATATTGATATTATTGAAAATAATAAAGATTTTCAGGAAATTTGTCACTTTAACATGGTTTAGTCTGACACAAAGATATTTCTTGCTCTGACCATTTAATTGATCCATTTGCTAGAACTTGACTAGTATGTTCAATACTAGTTGTTGTTGTTGTTGTTGTTGTTAGTTGCTGTCCAGTCGGTATCTGACTCATAGTGACCCTATGTACAATAGGCAAAACGCTATTGTTAGTGCTTCTTTGCTCCTCACAGGGTTTTCAGTGGCTGACTGGCTTTTAGGAGCGGGTTTCTGAGTCCTTCTCCCAAGTCTGCAGCACCTGGTGTTCCCAGGTGGTCTCCCATCCAAGTACTAACCAGGTCCAACCCTGTTGGGGTCTGCTCTGGCCCAGCAGCTAGTGTATGCTAAGTGTAATGATGTATTATTAACCAGTAGTTCCTGGGGTTTTAAAATGTAAAAATGTCACCCATATAGACTTCAATCCCTTGATTTTGCTAGGACAAGGCGAGTTGCTAAGGTATATTGGCTAATCTACTGTAATAGATGGTATGTATTAGAATGTGCAACCTCAACATACTCGTCCTCATGCACAGTGAGGGGGAGACTTATTTTGGTCTCAAATGCATCATAAAATTTATGCAATGTCTTTATATTATCTAAATTTAGAAATTTAGATCCAATTCTTGGAGACTTTTTTCTTTCAGTTTTTTTATTATAGGCAAAAAGAATTTCCCCTGCTCATAATTGTAATAGATCAATCTCCCAGACACTTTAAAAGATGTGCTTGGTTTCACACAGAGAATAGCACAATTTACCAAACCCAATTCTTCCCTATAAAGGATATGGCTAACATCTTTTATTGCTTCATACCAAGACACCATATCTGCTAGACAAATGCTTCTAGTTCTAGTGAAATGATCTTGCTTCATAAGAAATACCTGGACAATTCCCACCTTAACATAAGCTGGCAAGAATCAAAGACCATGTCCAAAGAAAGACAAATGAGACATTTCCAAGGAGCACTTTGAGTTTCTCATGAGCAATTATTCCTATCACCCCATGCTGCTGCTATTCTTAGGGATAATGTCATTGTGGCTTATGTTATAATATCTTTGGTTCTCTGGGTTTAGGTTTTCCCATGGAGCACCAAAGTGCAAGAGGCAGTTGGCAGCTGATTAAAGGATCAAAGAGCTGCTAAAAATGTAACTACCTGTAAATTTCAATGTTTTTTCAAATAAGCATTTTTCCTCTTAGTTCCAAATTTTTCCTCTTAGTTCCAATGTAATACTGTACATTAGTGTCACTTGGAAGCTGGTATCGTAGGGTCTGATGAGAGCACTCTTGTAGTTACTTGTGTTTTTCTACAGGGCTTCTTCACAAAGCAGTAGGTAAAATCTGGGTACAGAATAGTTTCACGCCACAAGTGCCTCTCTTTGCTTTTGGGTTATCTTTCAAGGAGTGACTCTTCACAGCTCAGGTATCACTGCTATAGAAGTTCCTACAAAGTCACCAGAATTGGGAGACAATCTTTCTTTTGCTTCCCTCCAATAGCTTAAGCTGAGCTTATAGCACATAAATATTGTTAGTCATTTTTTGCTCATTGACAATATATGAACATTACCCACCAGCAGCCAAGAGTCAACAGTTTTCCAAAACATTAGTAAAATGCATGATTCCTCTGTTTATTTATATTTCTGGTTGAGAGTACAGATGGATAACTCTGAGATTTTGGAGTCAACTGTGTATTCTAATGAAATACGTTGTTCCAGTTGCCCGGAATAGAAGAGTCTACTATCCAATTTTGAGGGTTACAGGTGGACTTTGCTTACATTGAATCAATGAAGGGGAGATTAGGAGTGTTTTGTCCAATTGGTATGGGCTATGGCTTCTTTTTCTGCAGCAAAGATCCCAGTATGATTGAGCCTTGGCTCTCACCAGGGCAGTGTGAGTATAGTGTGTGTGTGTGTGTGTGTGTGTGTGTGTGTGTTTGTGTGTGTGTGTGTTGTATTAAACAAAGCTGTGCCCTTTAGCATGGCTGCTTTCTGCCTGGCATGCATCCCTAAAGAGCATCTCCCTGCCATCTGGCTCCAGTGAAGGCTGAAGAAGGGAGTGCTGAAAGCCTCAATGTCTAGCCCTGATGAGATCTACATAGGCACTTGACCACTTGTGACACTTAAATAGAAAGAGAGTCAGAAACCACTGATCTACTCTATAATGATAATTGTTGTTGTTGTTGGGTGCCATTGAGCCAGGTCTGACTCATAGTGACCCTCAGTATAACAGAATGAAACATTACTCAACATTGTGCCATGCACACAATCTTTTTATGTTTGAGCCCATTGTTGCAGTCACTGTGCTTCTTCTCATTTTGAGTCATGCCACATAAGCAAAAGGAGGTCCCAGGGGCTTTACTCCATTCACATCATTCAGGTTGACACTACTTTAAGAAGACAACTCTTCCCCAGTTTTTTCTTGAATTTCCAGCCTGGTGAGGGGCTCATTTTCTGGCACTGTATTTGATAGTGCTTCTCTACTAGTCATAGGGTTTTCAATGGCTAATTGTTTTGGGAGTGGGCTACAGGATCCTTCTCCCTAGTCTGTCTTAGTCTGGAAGTTCAGCTGAAACCTGTCCACCATGGATGACCTTGCTGGTGTCTAAAGTACCAGTGGCATAGCTTTCAGCATCATAGCAGCATGCAAGCTCCTATAGCACAATAAGCTGACAGACACATGGGATACCAGTAACTGGAGAATACTAATTAGGAAAATAATAAAATATTTCAGAAGTTATTTAACAAGATTAGAATCTATAATTTGTTGATTAATCCAAACAAAATCATTTGAGATATAAAATGCGTGTGGTTTTGTGGATGAGTGTGTAAATATATACACAAATTTACACACATAAATATATGTTATTATTTGAATGTACATACATTGTTTGAACTTAAACAGTGTGCACATGTATTTGTTTGTCACTCTTTTGATGTGGGTTCCAAAGCCTTTTTTTTTGTGATCCTGGTGGGGTCAAACTCAGGGTCTTGTATATGCTAGGAAAATGCCATACTGGTGAGTTAAACCCCCAGCCCCCAAAGCCTTTTAAAAATAGTTAGTTGGCTGATTATAATCTTAATTGTCTGTCTTACAGAAAGCACCATTATAATGAATTATTCATTCTTTCAAATGGAATGAGAACTTAAAAGATACTTTCAGAGCATCTTGAAGGCAGAATTCTTTTGGAGTTTAACTTAATTTGATAGCTATTTTAAAAATGTGACACAATCCTATTGAGCTGTTTCAAAAATAATCACCTCAGTTTTTTTTAAATAGAAATAATAATTCTCTTTATGTATTCCTCAATTTCAATAATAGTTCCTTAATTTAGGCAATTACAATTGCAACTAGCATAAATAGGCTTGAGTACAAACTCAAGGAACTCATGGTCCCCTAATAGCACCTGGGATGGAAGGAGAAGGGAGCAGGCATACTAGAGTGTTCTGTATGCACAGCTGGCATGATTCAGCATGCTTTTCAGAGGAAATGGACAACATTGGTTAGTTAAAGGAGTTGGATTAAGGGAAAACCATCTAAGAGAGTTGCTGCTATATTTAAGAGGAAGAAGGTGGTTTGTATCACCTATCTCTCTGGGAGGGACCTACATCTTAGAAAGTGGTAAGTCAAAGAGGGGCAGTAGGAATCTATATGCTGTAATTTGTTGCTCTTCTGTGATTCCTACTCCAATAAGGGCCTCTCTTAGGGATGCATAGCAATGATTCTAACTTACTTGAAATTGTTGCAGCTTCTTTGACAGACATAAACTTGGCCAGGTGGGAGTGGCTAGGATGTTACTGGGTCAGGGACAACCTTCTTGGACCTTATTCATCCTATTCAAGTCGTATAGAAAGGGTAGATTACAGAATGCCATTACCTTTCTATAGATGAAAAGAATTGAGATGTAACAGCCACATTAAAAAAAGAGAGATTTGTTGAATAATAGAACTGAGGTAAAACATCTGGTTTTAATAAAAACTGGTCTTTGTGCCCAATTTTACAGCTAAGCTGATTGAAGTACTACAAGGTCATGACTTGTCTAGGGTCAGCTCATCGGTCAATAGCTAGTGGCTATATGATCTCCAAACCCTTGTAACTTTTAGCCCTATATTTTAACTATGAAGCCATGTGACTTGCTACAGGATGTGCCACAAAACATCCCAGATGTGCATTGGGAGAAATCCTTCTATGACCCAGCTAACATTAAGTCTCCTTAGGACATTCTGATTATTAAAAGTTTTTGGCTACCTCTCCTACAGTGTAAGCGCATTAACCCGAGTGTTAGGAGGATTTCCCCACATGACAGTGTTATAAGATTTTCTTATGAGGTCACTTCCTAGGAAGGCAGGGATTTAAAAGGCACCACGATAGGTGATGAAGAAAGCAACATGTGGCTTTGCTTTCAGTCTTTCATTTTAAGCAGTGAAGAATTTATATGGATAAGATTTCTGATACAGCTGATGTGGCCCTTTTATTTGTTTATAGGCTTTGATTTCACCTTGAAAACTTACTCTGTGAACATCAGAAATACACTTTATCCTCAAATGGTGTATTGACTTTTACCATTTCTGACTTCTAGGCATGAGGATTTCAAAACCAATTGCACAGAGCAGTAAGGCTTAGCAGTGAGGCTTTTCACTTTTAATGGTACATTCTGGAGAAAGCCAACTTTTCTTGTTTTCAGTGTTATCTTCCTCCTATTAACTATTATCAGGCCTGATAGAAACCATTCCTTCCCCTTAAAATATCAACCACATATTAAGTTGCTTTTTGCCTCTTAAAGAAAGTGCTCAAATCATTAAGGCAAACCATACCAAGAAGGAATATGTTGATTGGTGGTGCATATTTTCCCCTAAACCATGACTCAAACCAGTATTTTATTTCTATTGAGGTTGGCTCATAGCCTTTACTTTGAGTCCCAGCAAAGTGATTCATACAAGGCATTTCTTTAGAAATGGAACTTTATGGACATGCTATTGTTAAAAAAAATGGACCCAACACCTAATTTGTTAATTTTTTCAACAAAGTTTCTGGGCTTACTGTGTCTTCCCCCGTCCTAACCCCAATAACATTTATAAACTTACAGTCATTTTGGGGAAATAGCTTCACCTTCCCTACACCTTCCAACTCTGTAAATGATCGTGCAAAACAGTTTTGACTGTTTGTTTAACAAAGGGCTGCTGCCTACCCCAAACTGTGCCCTACATTTTTTGTTTTCCACATATATTTGCTAAATCTGTGTAATTTGGTAGTTTGTTTCTCCAGAACCCACTGTTTGTGCTGTGTAATGGATAATCAGCTGGTACAGCCAAGCCGGCAGGCAGGGATGAGGAAGGCCACAGAGGGATGTGGGAAGCCAGGCAGAGGGATGGAATGCGCCACAAGTACACAGGATCTCAGAGCCAGCAGCTCAACCACATCCTTGCCTTTTCCCAAGGTGGTTCTGAGAGAGTCAGGGTGCCATCAACAGCCTCCTTTTCCAAATCTAATGCAGGATTCATTACGAAGCCCAAGTGGAGCTGAGGAGTGTTTGGGATAATATCCACAAACTTCACCTGTCACTGCTTCTGTCTGGGCTTTGGAAAACCATTTAAATTTCTATGTCTATCCTGTCCCATGGGTTATATCCTGGAAAAACATACCATATGCTAAAATGATGGAAGTTAAATAAGTTTTTTGTTTAATCTAAATGATCTAGACCCATTTTTATAAGAAATCCACATTTAATCTTTCTTCCTTCCTTTCATTCTTAAGATAATCAATTATTGCTGATGTGCACGACATAGAATGCAGCAGGAAATAGGATATCTAGGATCTTATTATATGTCATATACTATGTAAATCTTTAAATAGTGGATACAAACTAAACAGAGCAACTCAGCCATTAGTCAGCAATGTTGTTGTTAGGTGTCATCAAGTTCTGACCCTATGTACAACAGAGCAAATCACTCCCCCACACTGTGCCATTCCCAGCACTATTGTCCATGCTTCTCTGCTATCCATAGGATTTTCAGTGGTGGGTTGTTTCTGGAGTGGATTTCCAGGTGCTTCTCCCTAGCCTGCAGCACCTTGTATTCCTAGGCAATCTCCAATCCAAGGACTAATCTGTTTAGCTTCTGAAATCAGGTGAGATCAGACAATAAGGTGGTATGGCTGCAGACTCAATTAGTAATGGGTGGGTGTAATTGCATGCTACATTTTTTTTTTTAATTTTTGATATCAGACTTTAAAATTACTGTTTTTTGGGACACTTTAGGGAGACACTGTGTTCAGATCCTGGAAATGTCAATAGTTGTGGTTTAAGAGAATTTATATAGTATAACATTTGACACTGGAATCTTGATGAAATATTCAGTTATGTTTACATAAGTGTTAGTCACTTTATTAATTACAGTTATAGTTACACAAACTTATCCCTCAGTCATCAAGATTGACCTTGAAAACCTTAAAAATTATGTAGGTGAAACTTCTACCATAATGCAGTCACTCCTGGAACATTTCTTTCTTTCTTTCTTCTCTCTCTCTCTCTCTCTCTCTTTTTTTTTCGGTACTGGGGGTTAAACCCAGGGCCACACACTTGCACGTTTTGCAAGTGCTGTGCCACTGAGTCCTGCAACATTTCTTGTGGAGGGTTATTTCACTTCTGTTTAGACACTTCCAGGGACTAGGCATTCTCAACTTCATCAGGTAAAGCTTAGCCTTCATTTTTGTGGATCAAGTTTGCCTATCTCCCCCACTTTGGGTCCTTAAAACTAATCTAGACTACACAGCAAATATGCCATATTATTGATTTACATTTTCCATAAATTGTGTATGGTGCATATTATCTTCATTTCATATTTTAAAAATTTCAATTAACTAGAAACAACCCTAAAAGAACCCAGGAAAAAATTGACTCTGGACGTAGGTCAGTTTCAAGCTATCCAATCATAGTTTTATACATGACTGTGTTAGACTCTAACTGTGCCTTTATCATCTAGAAAAATGAATTTGCTATTAAGAAGAGTATCTTCTTGGACCATATGCATTTCTTGCAGCATAATCTTGTAACATGTACACTGAAGATTGTCACTCAGCCAACTAAAATTGATGTCTGTATTTCTGATTCCACATTTTTTTGCCATCTAACCTCCTAATTTAATATCATATGTCACATAGCCCATTGTTTCTGAGTTAATGCTTAGTGATTTTACATGATACTGTGAGGTAAACCCCCATGTGTCTGTCAGCTTGTCATGCTGTGGAGACTTGCATGTAGCTGTGAGGCTGAAAGCTATGCCACCATTATTTCAGATACCAACAGGGCCACCCATAGTGGACAGGTTTCAGCTGAGCTTCCAGACCAAGACAGACTAGGGAGGGGGACACAGCAGCCCTATTCCAAAACAATTAGCCATTGAAAATCCTATGAGTAGCAGAAAAGCCCTGTCAAATACACTGCCAGGAAAAGGAGCCCCCCCAGCCTGGAAAGCATTCAAGAAACTACTAGGGGAGAGTTGTCTCCTCAAAGTAGAGTCTACCTTAATGATGGGAACAGAGTAAAGCCCCTGAGACCTCCTTTTGCTGATGTGACATGACTCAAAATGAGGAGAAATACAACGGCTGCAACATTGGGCTCAAACATAAAAAGATTGTGTGCATGGTACAGTGTTGCTTAGTGTTTCATTCTGTTTTATATAGGTTCACTGTGAGTCATATCTGACTCAATGGCACCTAACAACAACAACAAAAATGAGGCAAACACCTAAGAGTCTCCTATGGGTCTTAAGATTTCTCTAGTCCAAGAACTGGGTTAAAATAGCCTTGTAGAGTTGACACAGAGTCCCTTTAAAAAAAAAAAGAAATCTGGATTTGTGTACCATGCCTACTGGCCAAAATATTTTTTTCATGTTTGTACAAATTTTATCAGCAGGAGAAAATAAAGGTTTGTTGAATTTGATTGCCTGTCACACTTATCAGAGAGGAAAACTTAAACTTGGGAAACTGATGTCTGGCCAGTATGTGCTGATACTGGGCACCTTCTTTTTCAAAGCAGAAAGAATAGGTCAAGTTGGAGGTTTCAAAGATGACCCCACTTGTGTCTAATTTGTCTTTATTTATAACTACCTGCTGTGTGACTATAAACATTGACATCTCAAGGGTGGAAGAAAGAGAATAAAGAACGCCTGAGTCTGGTATGAACTTTGGCTCTGTGAATGAGAGTTTCAGAGTGAAGATAAAGGTCATGTTAGAAGTGAAGTACTGAGACTTTCATTAGTCCATGAATCAGAATTTTATTTCAGCTAACTCTTCATGCAGGCACCTGAGGGTGTAGCAAAAGAGAATTCTAATCAAAACAGCATAATGAAATATAATCTAAAAAGGAATAGGTTTATAGGTTGGCTTTTAAAACAGACAGGTTTTTGTTATTTTAATAATAAAATTCTGTAACTGACAAGTTTCTTTTGTAGTTGAATATGATGTTTAAAGTTTTTTTCATCGAGCTTCAAGCACTTTCATAGTAAGATACTTAAAGGTCATAAAAATAGAATGGAAATGGGACTCAGAAAATCTTTCAAGGAAGAAACAGTGTAGGGCAAAGCTAGTACTAACTTTCTTGGTACCAGTATAGATTCTTTTGTATGTAGACGAGCTAATTCAACTCAATTTGTCTATTCATATAATCAGCAAATATTTATTGAGTGGTGACGATGTGTGAAGAACATTAAATCTTGTGGCTTACTTAGTAGTTTAGTAGCACAAGTAGAAAAGAATAATTAGGAAGTGAAAGAATAATTGGGAACTGAGAAAGAGATCCATCATATGATTGCATTAAGCTATTTATACAGTGCCATGTTCTCAGGGTTGTTGCCTCTCAGAAAAATTTTCAGGTAGGCTTTCATTTTGGAGATTTGAGTCTAACTCAATAATTACAAAGAGATTAGAAATTCAGAGCCTATATTTCTTAATCCTTGTGGATGTTACTATTAGCTTTTGTAAGTGAGGAGCTATTAGCAATTTCAGTCCTTGTCAGCAGAAACTGCTGATGGAGCTGATGTGTTAAAAAATTCTATGACATCATAATTTATAAGATGTATATAGTGTTTATAAATTAAAATGAATTAAGTATAGACAGTTTTACACTGCCAATAGTATATACTCATTTATGCAAATTTATCTCATGTCTTGAAGTTTGGGTCTAAACTTTTGTCACATTCAAAATCTAAGGTGTCTCCAAAATCATTTTTTGGTCCTTTCCATGATACATTGCATCATGATGACACACAGCCTCCTCCAATCCACACTTTGGCTCTTGACCTCCTTAGCACTAGAAGAGTAACTGGTTTCTCAATGTATCTATGAGATACACTGAAGAGTAGTATGTCTAAATTTGTTTCACTTTTTTTCTTATTTGATTCATGAATCTCTGATAAGTAAATAGCTTAATACTTTTGATACACAGATGCTTGGAGCCTGAGTACTGGTCCTTCATGGATTCACAATAACCTCTCCTTGCTCTGAAAATTCTGTCCTCTGTTCCAAAAGATCTGTCTATGTTCTTCTACATACAGGCAATTACAAATTATAACACTTATTACAATTCCTTGAAGACAGCATATTTCTTTTGATGTAGATTGAAAAACATAATCTTTATTTCAGAAATGTTATGATATGAAAAATTTTGATCTTAGAATCAAGGAAATGAGGCAATTAAAGCAGTAGTGGCCATATTGCTTCTTAGTGAGAAAACTGGCTGGGTATAGGAGCTGATAAATCAGCTTTGTTCCTACAAGATGTTTGATAACTTTTGACCTCTCTGAGGGAGTGCATATGTTTGTGGTTGACTGCTTTGATATACTCATTTCAACTTTAAAACATCACAAACCAAGAAAAATTGAATTCATTTGATCAGTTTATAAAGAAAGTAGAAACAAAATGTAGATCTATATAGAGAGCCAGATTTTTAAAGAACTTAATATTTTGTATTACCACTAGTATTTAAAAAATGACACTCAAACCAAATCACAATACTATTTATTCATGTATTAGTCAGCTGTTGTCACTGTAGCAGAAAAACCAACCCAAACAAACCAATAGCAGAAGTTTATTGAGAGCTCATGGTTAGAGAATCAGTCCATAATGGCAGCAGGGCAAGCATGGTGGCGGTGGCAGGGCCTGTGGATTACCTCACAGCATGGTTGACCAGGAGGCAGAAATACCAGGGCTGTGGGTCTGGGATAAATCCTTCAAAGACCCACCCTCCAGGGAGTTATTTCCACCAAACTAGACTCACCTTCCAAAGTTCCACAACCTCCTAGGACAGCACCACCAGCTGGGGACCCAGCATTAAATCATATGGCCTTTGGGGAACACTATATATTTCAAACCATGGCACTTCTCTTGTTAGAAGAATTCAACACATTTGGTTTAAAAAATATAATAAATATTAAGTAAAAGTTATGTTTAATTTTTATAGTCATTGAAATATATCAACTATATCAAAAGTAAAAGAAAGAAAATAAAAATGTCTTATTTCTGAAGCTTAGTAAAATAGGATATAGAATCAATGTAGCTTATTCTCTAGTAATGATTGATTGTGTCTAGGAAGGATCTATGTACAAACACAATTCTTGTCTTTTTATATTTTAAGAGTTACAGAAAGGGTATAAGCACAATTAAAAAAACATTTTTCCTCATTGCTCTGGGAACAGATGACTGATCTAATGTCCTGTCATTTCTGAATACAATATAATGTATTTCCAGTCAAAAAGAACATGTGCTTACATGACCTCAATATAATCATAAAAAATCAGAAAATTAACATTGGTACACTACTACCATCTACATAAATGCTTACTAATTGTCTCAATAATAATATTCTCTATAGCAAAATGATCAAGCTCAGAGTTTCATGATACACTTACCACATCCTTTTGTTTTGTTCAGTCTGGAAAAGGTCCTCAGTCTTTTCCTGACTCTTGATCTTCTTGACATTTTTGAAGATGACATATCATTTGTTTTGTAGAATATCCATGAGTTTGGATTTGTCTATTTCCTTATGATTATATTCAAGATACATCTTTTTTCACACAAATATCACATAATATCACAAACATCACATAAGTGACAGTGAGCTCTTCCCATTGCTTCATATTAGGTAGTGCACAATTTCATGTTATCCCATTACTGACAATGTTGAGTTTGATCACTTGATTAAGGAAGGTAGTATCTAGCAGTATTCTCTAAAGTTACTTATTATGTGTTGGTACGTAACAAATACTTTCTGAAGAGAGATTTTGAGACTGTGAAAATATTATGTTCCTAATCAAACTTCAATAAATGTATGTACTCATTTATATGAGTAGGGACTTACGGTTTTCTATTTTCAATGGATTATGGTCTATTATGATCATTAAAAATTTTTTTTGTTACTGTGCTGGGGATCAAAATCAGGTCCTTATGTGGGCTAGGCAATCATTCTATCGCTGAGCTACATCCCCAGTCTTACCATTTATTTGAAACTGAATTTCTCTCCCTAGAATTTGCCAGTGATAGTCTCTTTAGAATGGCTTTAGTGTTTTTTCCTTTTAATACTTGTCTCTTCTTATACCAAGTTTCCCTCCTGCTCTGCCTGTTGGATGCCCCGTTTTCACATTCAGGCTCTCTCATTGTGCCATGGGATACCTCAGCTGTATCTCTTCCCAACTCATTGATGGCACAAATATCATTCTTGACCAGCTCCACTAACAGTGTTTGGCTTGAATTTTTCAGGAAAGGAAGAGGAAAATGAGCTTTTGTTCTTAATGTTATCTTTCAATATCTTTCCTAGATCTTCATTAATACATTAAAAATGTTTAACATTTTTTGAGTACTATCTTAGTCTAGTAGATATAAATATATGTAAGTTGTCTCCTTTGGGAGCACAAAATCTAGCAGGGAAAATAAAATATAAGTGCAACCATCTGAAATTAGTAATACTGGTGTTCTAATAGAAGAATAGAAAAGGGACAAGAAAGGATGTGTTATGGTTTGGACCTAAGTTGTCCCCCAAAGGTCATGTTGTTTGGTCCCCAGTTGGTGGCACTGTCCTGGGAGGTTGAGGAGTTTTGGAAGTCAGGACTTTGGAGGAAGTAGCTCTCTAACGGGTGAGACTTTGGATGTTTTCCCCTTCCAGACCCCAGGCTTGGCTCTTTGTCTTTCTTCCTGGCCCACAGTGCTGAGATGGGACAAGGACATGTCAATCCACTCCCGAAGCAATCCTGAAATAATTAGCCATTGAAAACCCTATGAAGGTCACTATGAGTCAGATCTGACTTGATGGCACCTAACAACAAAACAACCATGCTGGGAGGTCATCTGACACAGGCCCTGCCACTGCTGCTGCTGCCATGCCTGCCCTGCTGCCATTATGGAGTGATCTTATAACTGTGAGCTCCCGATAAACCTCTCCCCTCATAAATTTGTTTGGATAGTTTTTTCTGCTATACTAATGACAGTGATTAATACAGGGTCATTCTGCCAACAGTAGTGAGGAATACTTCAGAAAAGAGGTCACATCCTGCTGAGGCAGGAAGATCATGAGTTCAAGGCCAGACTGGGCTGCATAGTGAGACCTTGTTTAAAAAAAAAAAGAACTAATAATAACAAAAAATTAAGGACAGATTTAGAAGGACTTAGGATGTCATGTTCAAGTTTAAACATTGCCATGTTAGATTAGGCTTGGATTTTAGACACCACCAGTATGCAGAAGAAGCTGAAATTACACGAGAGACCAGTTTAGGTGGATGTTGTCCAATCTTTCTTTCCAACTAAGCAAACAGCCTAGGATTCTGGTCTATAACCAAGGCCTTCAGAGACAATGAGGAATGGAGGAAGCCATGCTTTCAGGCCTACAGTGATGTGCTGGCAAACTGACTCTCAGGACAAATGAAATAGTTGATTTTCAGCATTTGCTGAATTTCTGAGGTGTGAATACTCCCACTATGGGCAATTTCAGGCTATCAGCATCTCATTACTAGACAGAGTTTGGAAGAGTTAGCACAGTCGGCTGTTTCAGGCAGTGCAAGCTGGCCACTGCACACTACTGCAGGTGAAGAGGACTCCTCTAAGGGAAAAGGAAGGTAGTGTGTGATTATAGGATATGGGTCAAACCTATGAATTTTAGGGAACCGGTCAAGAGCCTGTTCTACACCAGAAGTAGCTGCAGTCCTCTAGGGTAGGCCAAATACTTGATGGTATAGGGGGCTCTGATCCAGGGAGGAGCAGGACAGAATCCTGGGGCTGGTCGCCTGGAGAGGAGATGGCATGTGCCATTAAGGGAGAGTTGTTCAAGAGCAGCCTGAAGAAAACCAGGGCCTGGTAATAGTGCCCATGAGGTCTTAGAGAGAGTTGCCATGGTGATCAAGGACAGGGCTGTGACAGGCAGGAGCTGGCTTCTAGGATGGACTCAGGTCCACTGGTAAGCTATGCTCTCAGAGCCTCCCCACTGATATGCTGAGAGACTGATCCCCTTGTGTCCTCACAGTGTTTTTTTGAATGCTTCCAGTATCTTCTCTGTCACACACTTCCCCTAAGACAAGGCAGAGCCACCAGTTTGAATCAGGCCTAAGAGAATAATAGCAAATCTGACTGAACCTCTAGTATTTTATAGATGTTATTCTAAGAGCTTTACATGTCTTAACTCCTTAAGTCATCACTGCCATTTTCCCCATTTTACAGAGGAGCAAATTTAAGGATGAAGAGATTAAGTAACCTATTGAGGTGTCATAGGTGGTGGAAGTAGAGTTGGGGAAGAACAATCAGACTCTGGAGCCTGTGATCTGTGATATTGCCTACACTGCTGCATTGGGGAAAGGAGAAAATTCAGGGAGGACAAAAGAATGCTATCTTGAAATGCCATCTACCACATAAATTACATCAGTTCAGGGCTTAGCTTGTGATATGTGGGGAACAAACGTTTGTTTGTTTGTTTGTTTTTTGGATAAATATATGAGTAACTTCTTGCACCACTTAATCTTTTTGCAACCTGAGTTTTATGTTATTATATTTCTGATTTTTTTTTTGATTTTAGGATTTTCAGAATTAAAGTGATCTTAGAGTGGTAGAGTATAGTTTCCTAAAGACGAATTTGAGAAATACCAGAACATGCCTGGCTTCATGTTTGAAACATTGTGCCAGATTTCTTGCTCCTGTCTTGGAGCTCTTCTTCATCAACAGATTTAATCAGTTCGATTATTCACTTATAACAGCTCTTTCTCTCTTGACTTATTGTGCATGAGGCAGGCCTGGCTATTACTGCTGAAGGTTTTGCTTGGTGACAGCCAGGGCTCCAACAGTCTACTTTGGTCTGTGCACAGAGGCCGTATATCCTGCCTGAAACAAGTGCTCTGGGATCTATCTTTACTCTCCTTGGAGTTTATCGTATCAAAAAAGTCTGCTTTTTCGCTAAGAATGCATTGTTCCATCTCTGTGATGAGAGGCAGATCTCTCATTAAAAGAAAAACTCTACATTCAGAAAGGCTGAGTAGGTTGGCACTTAAAAGGGAATTCCAGCTGGCTAATTTAGGGTGCTGAAAAAAAGATCCAGGGTAAGAATGCCTCTGGCTGTGGGCCCACAACATTTTCAACTGATTGTGAACTGGAGAGATTTTCCTCTCACTGGGGACTTTGCTTCTTATGATTGTGTTGTTCTGAGACAGGAAAACAAGTGAGATCATGAGAGCTGGTCCTGGTATTATGGCCACGCTCATGAGCTTGAGCAGAACCAAAGATGGCCTTCTGCTGGCTGACACAGTAAAAGTAAAAAACAGAACAAGACTTTGTAAATATTTCCCCTCAAGTTTTTGTTTTCCAATCTTTGTCCCTAAAGTCTTTCCTCTTGTGTTTTAGATATTCTGAAGATATGGAAACCACTTTAGGTAAAAGAAAATCATAAAAAATTGTTTATTTCTTATGTTGACTTTTTCTAGTGGTTTAATGCAAAAAATATGTATACACATGACTTCTCTGCTGGGCAGTTGTTCTCCACGTGGTGATTCAGTGTTTCAGCCTGCTTTAATTTTGTTAGTCTACCAACTCCATGCAAGACTTCTTTTTTTCTCTTTCAGTTTTGGAGTTTGGAGCCAGGGCCTTGCACATGCTTGGAACTCTTCTACTACTGAGCTACATCTGTGGCCCACAAGACCCATATTCTATATATATTTTTAATGTACTTCTGGGAGTTGAACCCAAGGCCTCCTGCATGCTAGGCAAGCACTCTACCACTGAGCTGTATCTCTAGCCCCCTTTTTACTTTTTATTTTGAGACAAGGTCTTGCTGAGTTGCACAAGCCACCTCTGGCCTTCAACTCCTCACCTTCTTGCTTCAGCCTCCTGAGACTATAGGTTTGTGCCATGGCACCCGGCAAGATGCGTAGTCTTGATGAAGAGAAAGAGAAACTTGTCAAGATTTCAGGCTGAGAGTGCCACATAGCCCTTTTGCTCCCATTTCATTGGCCAGAAGCTATCATAGAGCTTGACATGTTTTCTTGTAATACTTTTAAGATATCACCCCTTGCATTCTGTCTTGCAAGACTTTTGATAAGAAGTCTACTGCAATATTTTATTGTTCCTTTTTATATAATTAATAAGATTATAAAAGGTCTGAGGTATTATTACATTGGTAAGCTAAAAACTTAGCCTGCTACAGTTTTGTGGCAGCTGGTGAAAGACAAAAGACTCTAGACTCATAACTCTTAACAAACTCATAACAAAAGACTCATAAACAAATAACCTTATTACTGATGGCACAGCAAGTAGCAACAGCATGAGCATATTAACCTCAGTTCCTCTTCCCGCCAGCTTTTACAAGGGTGATGCAAATGGGCCCAGATAGATTACACTATAGGAGAGGAGCAATGACTTTAGAGCACCCAAATTTTTGTAGTAAGCAGTAAGTGTGTCTACCCTTTGTTGTTGAGACATTGAATCTTCTAAGACCATAAGTGAAATCATTGTTTGCTCATAAAATAGACACACTTTCTATCACTTAAGGCCATTTTATATGCAGACATTTTTTGAAAAGACAGTCTGAATAATGGGCAATCAATGGTGGACTTTGTAAGATCTATGGGAAGTTGTTTCCAAATAGAGATCTGCCCTTTTATTTCCCTGTCTGCCTCCAGGATTTTCTATTTCTGTTTTGTTTTCAATAGCTTGAATGTGAGATGCATAAGTATGCTTTGTGTGTGTGTGTGTGTGTGTGTGTGTGTGTGTGTGTGTGTGTGTGTTGGTATTTATTCCTGTTTAGTGATTTCTGAGCTACTTAGATATGAGGTTTGGTGTCTGTTGTTGATTTTCTGACACTCTTGGCTATTAGTTCTTCAAGGACTTGTCTTATTATCTTTTTCTCTCTTATTGTATTGAAATTATGCATATGCTAGATCATTTGATGTTATCGCACAGTTTCTGGATGTTCTGTTCTGTCCCCACTGCCCTTATTTCTTTGTTCTTTGTTTTTTAGCCTAGATCACCTAACAATAACAACAACAACAACAACAACAGCAGCAGATCATTAAGTTAACTGATTCTTTCCTGGGTTAAGTCTAATGGGGCTGTAGAAGTCATTCTTCATCTTTATTACTGTGTCTTTAATCTCTGGGATTTCAATTGTAGTTAATTTCTTGTGGTTTCCATCTCTATGCTGAAATTACCCATCTATCTTTTACTGATGAAGATCAAAGATCATAGCCTTCAATATGGGTTACGACTAAACATCAACAAAACAAAAATCCTTACAACTGGGTCAGCACGCAACTTCACATTAAATGGAGAAAAGATTGAGGTTGTCCAAGATTTTACTTTGCTTGGCTCTATAATCAACACCCGTGGAAGCAGCAGTCAAGAAATCCAAAGACGCATT
>VMDO01005426.1:80447-112216 GCA_007922755.1 Pedetes capensis | reverse complement strand
TGTACATTCTATGGGTTTGCACAGATTTCTTTTTAAGTTAAATTAAATTTATTTTATTTTTGTGATAGTTGGTTGTTGAACTCAGGACTTCGCACGTACTTTGCAAATGCCTATACCTAGACTTGCCCGATCTGGCCTCAGGGTGCTGTTTGTACTTTCCCCAGCCACAGACTTCCAGGACCAGAGCCACCTCATCCCCAGGTACCTGTAGGACTGCAAGGAGCAGGAAGGACAGGCAAGGGAGGCACCTTGCAGCCCCAGAGACGAGTCTCCCTGCTGAGATGGTGAAGGCCACAGTGAAGAAAGCGGACAGGAAGCAGCACACTGTAAGACAGTGGACGCCAACCTTTCTGGAGCCAGGGACCAGCTTCTCAGAAGACAGTTTTTCCATGGACCAGGACGGGCAGTTCAGGACGACTCGAGTGCAGCACATTCATTGTGTAAATACAGATGAAGCTTCACCCGCTCACCCACTGCTCACACGGGTCCCAGTCTATGGCTTGGGTTTTAGGAGCCCCTGATTGAGAGCTAAATGGAACTTCTTGCTAGAAAATAAAGGGAAGCACGGTCTGTGTCTCCCCAAAGAGCTTCATGATCTGGGCACAGAGGCGAGAGGCCACCTGTCCCTCAGAAGTGGGCATGCCGCAGGCAGGAAGCAGGTGGAGGAGGGGCCTGGGACATGGCAGCGTAGGCAGCAAGACACGGAATGAGGATCACCAGGCAGGGGGAGACACAACAAAGAACACCAGGCGCCAGACACAGAAGTGCTGTTCCCGCGTGCTCCCGTCCACACGAATCCATTTGTCGTTGTTGTTGTTAGGTGCCATCGAGTCGGTATCCGACTCATAGCGACCCTCTGTACAACGGGAAACACTATTGTCAGTGCTTCTCTGCTGTTCATTGGGTTTTCAATGGCAGATTGAATTTTGGGAGGGGGTTGCCAGGTCCTTCTCCCAAGCCTACAGTATCTGGTGTTCCCTGGCGGTCTCCTGTCCAAGTACTAACCAGGCCCGACCCTGCTTAGCTTCCAACATCTGATGGGATCCGATGCCACAGGGCTATGGCTGCAGGCCATCTCCCTTTAGCTGCAGATTAATTTACTCTGTAGAGGAAACAGGCACAGTCATGAAACTCAGAGGCCAGGTCGGGTGGAGCAGATGTGGCCCCTGGGAGGAGGGCCCTGCATTTGTCCCGCTGCCCCAGAAGTCAGCTGCTGGTGTTGGCCAAAGACACAATGGCCACCCTGGGGGCGCGGAGTGGCCACAGAGCTGCCCCTTCCCGCATCACCTGGTGCTGGCACCATCCGGAGGGAGCCTGGCCACCTCAAAGCTGCTACAGAACATCAACTACGTGCTCCAGCTACGCCCAGGTCTCCCTGAGTACGTGGCCGTGGCTCCCGGGTGGACTCACTCTGTGGAGGGAGAGCTCACAATGAATGAGGCCCCGCTGGGGCCAAAAGACAGAGAGGAGCCACATAAATAGGACCCTGTCCTGTTGTTGTTGTTGTTAGGTGCCATCGAGTCAAGTCCGACTCATAACAACCCTATATACAGCAGATCGAAACACTTGCTGATTCTGTGCCAGGCAAACGATCTTATTTATGTTTAAGCCCATTGTTGCAGACACTGTGTCAATCCGTCTGGTGGAGGGTTTTCCTCTTTTGCGTTGACCTGCCACTCTCCCAAACATGATGTCCTTCTCCAGGGATTGATCTCTCCTGACTACATGTCCGAAATATGTAAGACGCAGTCTGGCCATTCTTGCTTCCAAGGAGCACTCTGGTTGCACTTCTTCTAGGACAGATTTGTTGGTTCTTTTGGCAGCCCATGGTATATTCAATAGACGTCTCCAGCACCACAATTCAAAAGCATCAATTCTTTTTCTGTCTCCCTTGTTCAATGTCCAGCTTTCATAACCATATGAAGAACAGTTCCAGGATGTAAAAGTCCTGCCCTGTGATTTGGACCTTGTGCCGCAGTACACAAGTGTTCAAAAGCCTGTCCGCTATCTTTGCAAGGTGACAAATTAGCCCAGTTCAGACCCAAACAGCTAATGACCTTGCGTGGTTTCTGTGGGTCAGATCTGGGGCCACTCAGCTGGTTGGCCCCACCTAAGGTCCCTCATGAGGCAGCAGATGAGATGAGGGCAGGGTCCTGAGTCTTCTTCCTGAGTATGAAGAAAAAATAATTAAAAACTCAGTACTAGTGTACCAAAGTGTCAAAGAAGCCACTCTCTATTTTCACCCTGAGTTCTGCCCCCGGAGAGTCTGGGAGGGCGGCAGGGGGCCCTGGAGCACACCGTGGCCCCTTCCCCAGCCCCTCCTGCGGCACAGTGGAGGCACCAGACAGAGCCAGCCCCGCGGCACCCCATTCTGAGCCCACTCTGAGTCAAGGCCGTCCTAGGGAGCGGGCGCCAGGGGACCGGTGTGCCTCCTCGGAGGCCTGGCGGGGCGTGCCCACTCCAGCACTCCCGTCATGTCAGGGTGGCTAAGGTCAGCATGGCAGGGGCTCAGCTCCTTTGCCAAGGCTGCATGAGGTCCTCAGGGTGGGGCGGCAGCTGCCACCAGTGAGGACAGAGAGCGAGAGGCCGAGTCCTGGCTCTGGAAGCCACACAGGTCACTCCTGCTCTGCTCTAGAAGGGAGTCACCATGTTCAGCCCGCGCTCAACGGGGACAGAGGCTTCAAAGAGCCCGTGGGCACAGGACCAGAGAGGGAGCTGCGGGTCTCTGGGCCCTGCATTTGGAGCGCTGAGAAGCTTGTCCCTGTCCCTGTGCGTGGGGTTAGCAGCTTGGAGAGCCGTCCCTTCCCTCCGCCTAGGTCCCGTGGGAGACTTACATTCACCCGTCCCCCTCCTCGCGCCCCTGCAGATTTGCCCTCTTGGGTCCGCAGCATGGTGCACAGGGAGCCACTCTGGGCTCGACCCAAGTGAGTTAAGGCAGCAGCCCCGGGGAATAGAGCCCCCTGCCCAGTCCTTCGCTGGGCAGGCTGTGCTGGGAAGGACTTGGCATCAGGGCCCAGCCTGGGATGCAGGCCCTGGGAGTCACTGCTTGAGGCCCTGGCCAGGCCCAGGCCAGCCTGAGCACAGCAGGTACAAAGCCACACCCACAGGACGTGAGCAAGACCAGGCCAGACTGGGCCCTGACCCACGGGTTGAAGAGCTCAAGGTGCCAGGTGTGGGAAGTCTGCTACCTGCAGGAGTAACCGATTCACTGCGTGAGTGGGGCTCGCTTGTCTCCCCGCCCCACTTTGCTCATCTCTGGATCTCAGAGCCTGGACAGGTGCTTAGCATGAGGCACGTGTCCCACGTCCGGCTACCTGAAGCCATCTGTGGCCATTGGGCCCACGTGCCCAGACTCTGTTGTCAGGGTTCAGCTCAGGCCCGGCAGAGGTCAGAGCCTGGCCCTGACACCAAGTGGGTATTGGGGACCCACTGGACCAGGTTGGTGTAGTGGCCAGAGGCACCAAAGAAGGACCTCAGGAGACCTTCTGCGGGAAACAGAAGAGGGAAGGTTTATTGGGTTGCTCTCCAAGTGGGGTGCAACCAGCAAGCAGCCCCTGTCAAGTGCTCAAGTGCTAGCTCTAAGCCTGCAGCATTCTATGCTCACTGATGGTACAGCTCAGCCTTAAAGGCACAGCTACAAGCAGTTGGTGTTCCACTGGGCTGGAGGTCCGGTGGTCTTGACTCTCAAAGCTCACCTTCTCTGCCTCCCTCCTTCCCAAGGGTGGGAGGAATTGGGGGGCTCTTCGTGGCTTGCTTTGTAGCCTTTGGCGCTTTGGAGCCCCTGGTCTTGACTTGTCCGCTTGCTAGGTGGTCTTCCACAGGACTGGGGAGCTCTGGGTCAAGGTGATGGGGTCCAGTAGCAGGGGAAAACAAGAGGGTCCAGGTGGGGTCCAGGAGCTTGCTTATATAGGCTCCTGGGAGGGGGTGTGTACCGGAGTTAGCCAATCAGGGCACATTCCTGACAGGTACAGCAGGTGAACTGTCATACCTGCCAGGTAAGGGCAGTTATCTAACTGAGGTGCTAGGGGTAGCCAATCAATATTGAAGTGGTTGAGGCTGGTCAGGCTGGTCAGGAGCCATCTTTGCTCACTCGATGGGAGGGGAGACAAAGGAGTGAGTAGAATGTAGCCTGAGTGTTAGCCCCTCATACTGGTTAGAGAGACCCTATTTATGGGGTGCTTTAAAAATCCCCAACACTCTGCAAGGGGGCAAAGCTTCCTTTGGGCACGGCACCAGCTCCCACTCAGCCTGGCCCTCCAGCAGCACGAGGCAGCCGGTCAGCCTTCCTCCACGGCCAGCTTCTCCTGGGGCCCAAACCCCAGGACTCCTACCCTATCCTTGCCCCGGCCCCACACTGCTGAGGCCCTGCCTGCCCACCAGCCAGAAAAGCAGCCTGCAGCAGATCTCCAAGCTCAAGGTAAAGAAAACCACCCCTCAGGAAGGGCTATCTCAGGGAACATCCCTCAGGAAGGGCTATCTCAGGGAACATCCCTCAGGAAGGGCTATCTCAGGGAACATCCCTCAGGAAGGACTATCTCAGGGAACATCCCTCAGGAAGGGCTATCCCAGGGAACACTCCACGTCTCAGAGATGTAGCCCAGCACAGGCCCAGCCCAGCCCACCCAACCCTCCTCTCCTGCCCACACCAGGGGTTGCCCTGGTCCTCAGGAAGCCCCGCTCGAGGAGGAGAAGGTGAGCAGTCTGTGTGGCAGGAAAGCCTCTCTCTCCTCTGTCCACTTCACTCGGAAGCAGGCCACATGCGCCCAGCGGTGGGCCCAGCCACAGCCGCGAGAGGGCGTCTCTGAGAGCCTCCTCAGCCGGTGCCCTTAAAGGTGCCCTTAAAGCCCGCGTGCTCCGTGGAGATGTCCAGGCTCCTGGAAAGCACTCATCGAAGCCCACAGCCCACATCTGTCTTCCCTAGCACCATTATTTTTTTAAATAGAGAGAATGGGAAGAAATGAATTTTTAAAAAGAGAGAGAGACTAAAAAGGAGATCCGAGAGATAAAAGGCACATGTGGCTGACAAAGAAACTATGACATAGTCAAATTTTATTAATGGCTCACCCATATGCATCCGCGGCATAATTAACCATTCACAGGTGAAATTAGCTGATAGGAACGCCTGTCCTGAACAAATCGAATGAGCTCCGATGATATCAATAGTTTTCAACCAGTGTCCCTGGTTATCAAGGCATCAAATAAATTTGTCCACTCTCTTCCTTTGGGGGGAAAACTTTAATTATCCAGCCCTGGCATATGGCAGGTCATTAATAAAACCTAGTTATCAGGCTGCAGGTTCGGGAGTCTTCCTGTTATCCATCTTTTATCTAAATAAACATTTGGGAAATGTCCTTAAAATTATTATAGATACTTTGCCCCTGCCCCTAATAGAAATTTCTAAATGGAACTCGGCTGCATTTTACTACGAAATCCGTGGCGGCCCCTCCACCCGCCGCCTCTCCCTCCTGGCCCACAGCGGCCTGAGATCGGATGGGGCTGGGCTGCGCTGATAGATCTGGCCGACCTGCAAATGCAGATAAGGGGGAGTTCTCGCTCGGGCTGGCTCCTCTTAATGTATATTTCCTCAGCCTTTATGTAATGTATGCGTTCTTTATTCTCACGCCACATATATCAATGCCAGATGGAAGAATTGAGCAGCCATGGTAGTCAGACCGAGCTCTCGGCTGGCCTTCCCAGAGTGCAGCAGTCAGGTGGAATTGTTCTATTAAAACAAAGAATGCTTTAACAACTTTCCAGGCTGGCCTGTTTTGCATTGTTCTGTGCTGACGGTGGGTTGTGATACGGCGGGTGTTTACTCCTGAATATTTATGCTTCGAGTGGAATTTTCACAGACCAACCAGGGCCACGCCTGCAGCCGTACCACTGTGGCATCTGATCCCGTCAGATCTCAGAAGCTAAGCAGGGTCGGGCCTGGTTAGTACTCAGATGGGAGACCGCCTGGGAACACCAGGTGCTGTAGGCTTGGGAGAAGGACCCAACAACCCACTCCCAAAAAACAATCCGCCATTGAAAACCCTATGCACAGCAGAGAAACACAATACTGTTTTGCCGATAGTACCAAGGGTTACTACGAGTCGGATACCAACTCTTCGACACCTAACAACAACAATAACCAGGGCCGCAAGCAGAGAAGTCCACACAGGACCCACCCTCTGCCAGTGTCTGTGCCCTTTGTGGTTACAGTGGGTTTCGTGGAGAGCGTGTGGGGACCCCCTGCCAGTTCCACGCACGGTGACCGTCAGGGTCTGCACAGCTCAAGCAGAAGGCACCGCTGGAGAAGCGCATGGAATGGATCAAGGGATGAGAGAATCGGAATCCCAGCCCTCACTGAGGAAGGGGAAGGCTGCCAGCGCCGTGAGATGGAGTCATTTGCTCCGCTCCCCTGTCCTCTGAGTTTCGGCACTGCTGAGCTGAAGCGAAAGGCACAGGAAGTCCCCCCGGCTGAATCCTGGCTGACCCAGCTGCCGATTTCTGGGGTGAAGGCAGGTCTTGAAGCAGCGGAGCCACGAAGGCAGGTTCACTCGAGGAGGACCTCGTGGATAGTGGGGGACACGGTCCCTTCCTTCCTCCACAGACACACGCAGGCAAAGGCCCAGCCTTGGCACCACAGAGAGGGGTGGAGCAAAGCCGGGTGCCCAGGAGGAGCCCAGTAGATGTACGGGGAGCACCCTGGCCGCCCACACCCACGCCTGCGAGGGGGTTCTAATTCTCAGATCTGGGCAGTTGGGGTGCTGGAGCTCAGCTTCGACAGCAGAAGCTTCTTCCCCCTCTGCAGCCCAAACAGCCCTCTCCCTTCCCCTTCAAATCCCCTTCTTGGTGTTGTTGTTAGGTGCCGTCGAGTCGGTATCCGACTCATAGTGACCCTGTGTACAACAGGGGAAACACTATTGTCAGTGCTTCTCTGCTGTTCATAGGGTTTTCAATGGCAGATTGAATTTTGGGAGGGGGTTGCCAGGTCCTTCTCCCAAGCCTACAGTATCTGGTGTTCCCTGGCGGTCTCCCATCCAAGTACTAACCAGGCCCGACCCTGCTTAGCTTCTGAGATCTGACGGGATCAGATGCCACAGGGCTACGGCTGCAGGCTGTCTGACTCATAGCGACCCTCATAGGGTTTTCCACGGCTGATTGTTTCAGGATTGCCTTGGGAGTGTGTTGCCAGGTCCTTCTCCCACTTTTGTGGTGCTAGGAATTGAACCCGGGACCTCAGAGACTGCAGAGTGGCACTCTACCCACTGAGCTAAATCCCACCCTTCTTTTTGGTTGAGGGAACTATTCCCACTCCTTTTATAATCCCGGCTTCCTAATAATGCTTCCTTTTAATCAATTGGACCTAAATTACAGCTGCCTGTGATTCTGGGGTCTGTCTCTCTGCTCCGGGCCTCACCTGTGAGACTCTGGCGTTTCCATGTTTACATTTAAAGCCTTTGCTGTATTCTTAGGCAAACCATTTCTCGTTTTGCAATTATAACCGCTCTGCCCACTGCGCGCTGTCTTTGGTGGTTACATAATTAAAGGGCAGAGACTCCTTTTCCCTCGGCTGCGCAAGGTGAAAAATGTTAGCTATCTCCACACTTCAGAGCCCCAGCTGCTACAAGCATTAAAAATTACTTAAAACACAGATTTATGGCACGGTGGTCACGATGCATTGTGTTGTCGGTAAATGAATTGCACTGTAAATTGCTGTTTTAAATTAAAACACAGCTTATGAGGAGTGGCAGGGAAGTAATGCAGAAGGAAGAGGCTTCATCCTCCAGGAAGTGGGGGCGAGGGCCCTGAGCACAGGAGCGCCCCCTGCCTGGCTGCACGGGGGCTGCTGCTGGACCCTGCGCCCACCTCCTCCCTCCCCGCCCTCCTGCATGGCGTAAAACGGCCACGGAGGGTCTGCACTGTGCTGTGGACGTACAAAGACACTTCCCTGCCTTCAGTGACCTCAGGGGTGGCCGAGGAGCAGGCTGTGTGTGGCAGGCAGTGGGGAGGGACAGGGATGAAGACACAGACAGGATGCGATCTGAGGGACAGAGAGTGAACGAGAGTGTTCAAGAAGGCGGATTCATCTAGCCTGACGGATGAACGAAGAGATGGCCCATTCATCTAGCCTGATGGATGGACCTCAGCCGGCAGCCAGCTGAACCAACAGGAACGCAGAACCTCGGCGTCCAGAGGCGCCTCTGTGGAGTGGACAGGCTCCTTTCCCAAGCCCACGGGGATGTGGCTGCCTGCTCTCTGCCTGGATCCCCCGGCCACTCTGTGACACGTCCCCTTCCATCTGGGGACACGAATTCAGTCTTCTCCCAGCTAAATGGTATGAAGATCAGTGTGCAGTTTGGATATTCCAACTGGGAGGCCTCAAGGTGACCTCCGAGAGAGGACACCTGGTGGGTGGAGGCGGCCAGGCCTGGTCAGGAGAGCTAGGGGCGTGGGGATGGGGGAGGCCAGGCTGAGGAACTCCCTAGGTTTCAACCTTTGCAGCACAGATCCGTGAGCTCAAGTGGAGAACGCACGTGAGCATGAGCCTCCGGTTCCTAATTCCCAGCAATGTCCCTTTCTCCTCATCAAAGTCGAGTCCAAGTTGCCCCATAGGGCAATTGTCTCGTACCATTGGCCATCTTCCCGGCATGTAACCCTTTCGCATTTCAGCTCTTAGCAGGGGTTGTCTCTCAACGTCTTCACGTTGGCTTGTGCCATGGGCTTTACCCTCTGACCCACTCACCTTATAGGGTCATTGAGATGGAAGGTCAAGGTCATCGGAGACATGGACACCTCCAGAAGGTGCTGATCAGACCAGCTTGCCTCTCACAGGGACCCAGTCAGCCCATCCTGGGCTCCAGAGAAATTTCCTTTTTTTTTTTTTTTTGCCAGCCTAGTAAGTTGGTTGTTTATGAGTTAGTGATTGATAGCAGGAATAAGTCAACTTAACTCATCTTCAGTACTGTCGAGAGAGAATCTCTACCCCTTGAGTTTGCAGGCAGCCAAGATAGGCTGCCCTGGACATCACTGTCTGCCTTTCTTCATAAGCAGGCAGACAAGCAAGTCTCAGTCCCTAGCTTTTTTCAGACAATGAGTGAATGCGGTCTTGTGACCGTTGAGGCCACTTGTGCCCAGGGCTTCCGTTAGGTGTCAGCACTCTCTGCAGCCTCCATATTTGAAGCACGTGATCTTTCTCTAGCACCATTTCAAAATACGTGTTGTTTACCAGGAACGTACATTGTAAAAATAGACGCTATAAAAGTATCCATTCAAAAGGACAAAGAGCATTGGGGTTTTAGCTACATGAGATATTCGTTTATGTAAAGCCATTCACTTATCAAGGCTTCTGTAATTAAGTCACAGCTGCATTTAAGTTGGGATTTAAATTCTTACTGAAAGACTCTAGTGAGCACGGGACAACTCTCCAGGTGCCTGTGGACAGACTAGACCCAGCCCCCTCCACCTGCAGCTCTCAAGAATAACTGTAGGATGTTCTGCAACCTGCCAGGGAGGGTAGAGGCAGGCGCAGCCCAGGCTCTGTTCCTAAAAGCAGGCTGTCCCTCAGTGCTTGCCCCAGCAAGTCCTGTGTTTGCTGAGCTCAGAAGCCAGCTCAGGCTGCCTCTAGGACCCCGGCCGCAGTGAAAATGTGGCTCATGTGGAGGGGATACCCACACACACACCTATGCCATTTTCCTGAGCCATGGGGACCACCTAGCAGGAATCCTAGGGTTCTTTGTCCCTTGCTGCCTGCCTGTCAGACACAAATCTGCTTCCCGTAGCTGGCAGGTGCTGGGGATCCGTCTCACTGGACTCAGATCGCGGGAAGCCGTGCATAGTGCAAGTCACGCTTCTCAGCGGTGAGGGGAACACACACACTGGCGAGTGGAGCGGAGGCTCAGTGGGGAGAACTCCCTCCCCCACTGCACTCTTCCCTTAGGCTCCAGGATGAGAACTGGTGCAGGGTTTCCCAGCTGCCCTCGGGACTCCTCCTTGTTGTTGTGAGGTGCCGTCGAGTAGGTATCCAACTCATAGAGACCCTCATAGGGTTTTCAATGGCTGACTGTTTTGGGATTGCCTGGGGAGTGGATTGCCAGGTCCTTCTCCCATTTTTGCGGTAGTGGGAATTGAACTCAGGACCTCAGAGACTGCAGTGCAGCGCTCTACCAACTGAGCTAAATCCCAGCCCTCCTTCTCCTTACTTGCAGGGAATTCTGGTCGTAGCTGAGCCTCAGTGGCAGAGCACAGCAAGTGTGCAGCACCCCCAGGTGGCAAGGGGAGGGGAGGACGGTCCACCTCCGGCTGTGCGCAGAGCTCTGGGAAGGTGCCCGGGGATCAGGCTCTGCCAGCCACCTGCTGCATCCGCTGCAGCCAGTCCCCAGGTCAGCTCCACACCACAGACGACCCCTGACTCTCGGGTTCTCGTGGCCCCCGTGAGGGACCAGAGAGGCCTCCCATTTGGACTCCCCAGGCGGGCATCTCAGAGGACAGCAGCAGAGGAGCTCTCTCACAAGTATTTTCTGACGGTGGGAGTGGCCAGGTCTGCGTGTTCCTGAGAGACAGGAGGATGTCCAGAGAGCAGGCAACCCCTTACTCTCCTCTGCGGGGAATGCTCGTGCAAATAGGGAGGGGGAGGGCAGCGACGCTGGTCACTGGCCTGGCCTTATAAGTGGCCACTGCCCCTGCCCTGGCAGCTGGAGCACCCTTGTCCCACCGCCTGTCTGAGCCACACCTGCCCCTGGACAGGACTCTACGCAGGGGCTGGACCTGACCTGGGGGCCGATGCCAGAGACTCTGCCTGGCTCTGAGGTCACTTCCTCCAGGGGGACCCCAGCCTGCCAGGCAACCTGCTTAGGAGCAGGTCTTCTGAGGAGACCAGGACATGTGATTAGGTTGGGACTGCAGAGGGGGCTAGAGCAGGGCCGGGTCTTCTACCGAGCTTGAACTTCATGCCCGAAGTACTCAGCAGAAACAGGCTCACCCCGCACCATCCATCACACACGCGGCACCCCAGCAGTCCAGGTGGTTAAGACCTGCGCAAAAACCCAGCCAGGCGTTAACAAATCCATCTTCCCATGTGGCTGCACATTGTGGTTGTCGTTTATGATTGAGAGTGGCCACGTTCGCCCGACTCTTCATCCCCTCCCTGATCCTCACACGCACATCCATTGTGCCTAGGGAGCACAGCCGTGGATGCTGCACACACAAGTGAGAAGCCAGAGACCCGTGTGGACACAGGACATGGGCACATAACACGTGGACAAGCCACACGCACAGTGCACACACCATGCAGGTGGTAGGCACCATGCACAACACGGGGTAACAGCACATCTGAGCCACGCACGCATGCCCCACACCCTGAGGTACCTCCTACACTCCCTCCCACAGCCCTGGGCCACGTGAGCAGAGCAGGGAAGGACAGTCAGCGCCTTCAGCCACGTCAGGAGACGACGCCCCCGGCACCTGACAGGCTTCACTGCAAGCGCTAGTCCTCAGATACATTTCCTTGGCAAAATTACACCCCACGATTTCTCTTGGGGCAATGCTTTCCCCAGTCACAAGGAGAAAATAACTTCACCAGGTACCAGTGCTTCCGGTCTGAGCTGACCAGCTGCCCACACGGGAGAAGGGTCTCCAGGGAGGCAAAGGGTGTGGCCCCACGGGCTCGCTGAGGCCCAGCCGCACCCTCAGACTTCCGCAGAGTCTCTCAGGATGCTGCTCCCGTTGCAGCGTGGCCTCCGTGTCCCAGACACCGAGGGGCCCACAGCTCCTCACCTGATTGATATTTTCAGGACTCTGATGCACTCCCAGGGGGCAGCAAATGACTCTGGAACGTACTGGCCTCTGCTTCCCTGGCTGTGGCACCCCCTCTAGGCAAGGCACTGGCTCCAGGGACGATTGAGCCTTGCACCCACGGTGTGCGCCTGCAAAATCAGACGCTGATATGGGCAAATGTCTGAAGACCAAAGGGAGCAGGGCTCTGGGGATTACAGCTGCAGGGGCTGGGACGCTGGCTTTTCCTGCTGCTCAGGGAGAGGACGGGCTCCCTTCCCTGCTCTGAAGACCCCCCAGAAGGGCCGGAGAGGCTGACCACCTACTCTGGCTGCTTCGGGTGACACCTGGCTTCTGCCTGCCTTAAACATGTCCGTGCTCAGATCGGCCCTCCAAAAGCAGCCACTGGGGCAGAAAAGGAAGCGCCCTTGCTTCAGCCCAAGAGTAAGTGCAGGTGTCGCAAATGTCTCTGGAGCCCTCATGCAGCCACACCTGCAAAACCGTGGCACCTCAGGATATGGGCTGCAGTGACCTGCTGGGCCACGTACCTAGGAGACAGTGGAGGAAGGGCAGCCCCAGACCTGGGGGGGGGCACAGAGTCACGGGCCTCCTCATGGCTCCCCTGCCAGAGCACCGACAGCAGGATGCCACGGCCACGCTTCTCCAGGCCCACTGCCCTGCACAGTTTTCCCCACGGATGGCCCTGGCCCAGGCCACTGCCTTAGGTGCCCTTGCTCCACAAGGCAGCAGGAAAAGCCCGCGTCCCAGCCCCAGCAGCTGTATCCCCAGAGCCCTGCTCCCTTTGGGTCTTCAGGCGTTTGCCCGTACCAGCGTCTGATTTCACAGGCGCACACCGTGGGGTGCGAGGCTCACTCGTCCCTGTAGCCAGCGCCTTGCCTAGAGGAAGGGCCACAGCCAGGGAAGCAGAGGCCAGTACGCTCCAGAGTCATCTACTGCCCCCTGAGAGTGCATCAGAGCAAGTCCTGAAAATATCAATCAGGTGAGGGATTATGGGCCTGAACGCTGCACTGGGGGCACTCTTCTTCAGAAATTGAGCAAGATCCCCTCATTCTGCCATTGTAAAGTCGCCCACTCCCCAAAACAGTAAGCTGCTGAAAACCCTATGAATAACAGAGAACACTGTCAAATATAGTGCTGGAAAATGACCCCCCAGGCCGGAAGGAGTTCAAGAAACACCTGGGGAAGAGTTTCCTCCTCATAGTAGTAGTTGTTGTTAGGTGCTGTCAAGTCGTGTCCAACTCATAGCGACCCTTACAGGGTTTTCAATGGCTGATTGTTTTGGGATTGCCTCAGGAGTGGGTTGCCACATCCTTCTCTCGTTTTTGCGGTGCTGGGAATCAAACTGGGGACCTCAGAGACTGCAGAGCGGTGCTCTACCAACTGAGCTAAATCCCAGCCCTCCTCATAGTAGAGTCGACCTTAATGATGGGCATGGAGTAAAGCCCGTGGGAGCTCTTTTTCCTGATGTGTCATGACTCAAAATGAGAAGAAACATAGTGGCTGCAACAGTGGGTGCAAACATAAAAAGATCTTGTGCAGGGCACAGTGTTGGGTAGTGTTTTGTCCTGTTGTCATTAGGGTCACTATGTTGTTGCATCCTGTCATGGCACTTGCGGGTCCGCAGTCGATGCAAGCTGCTAGTGGCGATCCTGGAGGCAGCTCGGTTTCTACGGCAGCCCCGGAGTCACTAGGAGAATCCAGGAACGGAGGCTCGGAAGGGCACGAGAGGAAGCTGGCAAGGCCCAGGTGGAGGAGCGCTTGCCAGCTTCCAAAGGACAGAAACGCCGGATCTGGCTCCTAGACACCAGCGAGAGGGGGTTTATGTGAGAATGTGAGAAGAAGTAAAGGAGTAAAATGTGGGAAGAAATAAAGGGGCGAGATGTGAAGAGCGAGCAGCTGCAAAGAGGGAGCCCCTGCTTCCCCCACACGGCGGTGACTCAGGGGACATCCGCGGGAAATAACCCAGCGGCACCTCTCGGACATGCTGCTATGCTTTTAAATGTGCCGCAAAGGGACGTGGGCTTCCACCTGCACACACAGCCCCCCACCCTGTTTCTGACATCCCCTGACCCCAGGACACCCAGGTGGAGGTGGAAGGACCCCTGCCTCTCCTTGGCTGCTGTGAGGCCTCACAAGTACCTCTGTCTCCCCATGCTGTTGTTGTTGTTGTCAGGTGCCGTCAAGTCGTATACAACTCATAGCGACCCTCATAGGGTTTTCAATGACTGACTGTTTGGGGATTGCCTTGGGAGTGGGTTGCCAGGTCCTTCTCCCATTTTTGTGGTGCTGGGAATCGAACTCGGGACCACAGAGACTGCAGAGCAGCGCTCTATCAACTGAGCTAAATCCCAGCCCTCTGTCTCCCCATTTAGGTTGTTGTTAGGTGCCCCTGAGTAGAGTCCGACTCATAGTGACCCTCATAGGGTTTTCAATGGCTGACTGTTTCGGGATTGCCTTGGGAGTGGATTGCCAGGTCCTTCTCCCATTTTGCGGTGCTGGGAATCAAACTCGGGACCTCAGAGACTGCAGAGCGGCGCTCTATCAACTGAGCTAAAATGTCTCCCCGTAGTGTCTTTAAATAACCCACTCTCCAAAGGCCCTGACAGGCCATCGTGATCCGTAGACCCTGTTGTCCAGGCCTGGGCACGAGGTATAAATTTAGGGGTGTAACAGCAGCCTGGGCTCGGGGCTCCTCCTGAGGCTCCTGCCTTTGGATCTCAGAGCTCAGTGCCAGCTCACCTGGGCCAGGGCAGCCTCAGGCTCGGCAGCTGGACCCAGCAGCCACCTTTTCCCCCTCTCACAGAGCTGGAGCTGCCACACATCAGGGACCCCTGAATGGCTCCCCCGCAGCTCAGCTGCTTCAGGGCTCACCTGGCATCGCAGGCGCCCTGTCTCAGCACCTGGGGCAGATGCTAACGGCACAGACGGTTTTCATTTTTCAAGTGCGTTTCAAATTAATAAGAACACCCCCTTCTGCTTTTCATCCACGGTGAGACTTCCTTTGCATATTCAGCGAATGTTAAATTGATGGATTAAATTATACCAAGTTCAGAATCCATCCTGCACACATTCATTGAGTGGACGGAAGCCCCTGGTGGGGACAGAGCACAGAAAACTCGTTTAGAGACGCTGATAAGTACAGGCCCATTATATGTCACTTTAAACAAAGAGAAAAAAAAATCCCTTTGGAGCCACTCTATCAGCCATTAAACAGAGACACGGCGCACGCAGGGAGATTGATGGCCGGCGTTCCCACCCTCCCCGTGGTTCCTGGCTTCATGATAACAGGGAACCGCTCCTTGAGGCCCTGTCAAGTTCACAGGCGAACACACGCCTCAGCACGGAGCGCCTCCCTTTGTCTTGCCCAGGTGCTTTTGGTTAACCAGTGCCTGGCATAGACGGCACAGATGCCACATGCACTCCACCAGCACAGCAGGCAGCATTAGCAACCAGCATGGCCTCTCCATTTCCCAAAGCACTGGGAGGAGGAGCCGGGGGCAGGGCTGCAGGGCGGGAGGGCATGGCCAAGGCCATGGTGGCGCGTGGTGGCGCTAAGGGTGGGGGCAGAGGGACAGGCCGCAGGCTCAGGCTGGTCCTCCTGGGAAGCTGATTCTGAGCTCGCCCAGGGAAGGCCTCCTGAGAGGTCTCCGTTGTTGGTCCTCCTCGCACATACTGGGGGGGGTCCCCTGACTTTACCCCGGCACCTCTGTGTCTGCACTCAAAGCTGAAGGTAGCCAGCGATAACCAGCACATGCCACCAAGACTGGGGGCACTGGGGTGGCCAGCGGGGACAGGTGGAGCCCACGGGACAGTTTCTACCTCTCCCACATCATGTCTCTGCGACCGAGTCCCCAAAATGGTTCAATACCACCTGTGGACCTAAGGGTCTTAATTATTAAATTATTCCACTCAGCTTCAAGTAACTATTCATCCAGGAAAATCTCACATATTAAAGGTATTTTAAAAAATCAACAGGACTGCCAGGCTTGTTGGTGCACGCCTGTCATCCCAGTGGCTCAGGAGGCGGAGGGACGAGTATCGCAAGTTCAAAACCAGAGGCAGTTCTGCATAACTTAGGGAGACCCTGTCTCAAAAAGTAAAAAATGGGCTGGGGGTGCAGCTCAGTGGTCCAGCACTTGCAGAGCATGCAGGCGCGAGGCCCTGGGTTCAACCCACAGGACCACAAAAAATAATAATAATAATAAATAAAAATTTTAAAAAATCAACAGGTGTCAGCAGAGTATACTTCATCATAAAATCTAGAAAAAAAGGAACAAATTTCAAGATCGTGAAGACTTTAGAAAGTAGCAAAAACAATGTGAACCAGATGAACTAAAACTTCAGTGGAAAAAAAAAATCTTCAGGGCTCAGGCAGAAAGAGGAAATGAAATCTCCTGCAGTCTCCTGGCACTCAAGAGAAAAACTCCCACTGAAACAAGGGGTCTGCAGGAGACTCAACAGTGCTCCTGATTAACTGCTTTCAGACTTTAAAACCGCATGGGTGCTTCTCAATTAAAATCCCAGCAGGGCCAGGCCCAAGGAACAGTGGCAGTGCAGCGAGAATGAGTCCTGCTGTGCTGCCAACTCAATGCCAGCCTAGCAGGAGTGGACATGCCAGCGTGGGGCAAGTTAATGTCATCTTTAGACCTGGCAGGCCATTCATCTTACATACAATACATTTTGGGAGAAATATAAAGAAGCAGATACTGTTGATAAATAGAGATTTAGGGATTGGAAAGAAAACAGAAAATGGAGAGAAACTCACAGGTGATTTGGGCTTGGTAGTCATCAGATACAAACTTTAAAACAACTCCTTTAAATATAATAGAGAAAATAACAAAAAAGAAAAGATAGATTAAAGGTAGAAAAATTCAAAATAAAATATAAATCTATTTTAAAAAATCCAGTAAGCATTCTACAAATAAAAATATAATAGTTGGAACTTATAATTCATTAAGTGAATTTACCAATGAAATGAATATATTTGAAAATGGGATTAATTAACTAAAAGGTCAATAAAAAACACCTTAGCAAAATTCTAGAGAGAACAAAGACGAAGAAAATAGAGCAGAGCATAAAGGCCATGAGGAATAGGTTTTACAAGGCTAAATGGTAAGTAATGCCACACACAAGGCTAAAGAGACAAAGTGGATCTATGTTTGAAGAACTAATGGCTGGGATTTCTTCCAAAATCATGAAGATAGCAATGCACAGATACAAGAAACACAAATAGAATAGAGAGAAAGAAAAGGAAATCTTAAAAGTAGGCAGCAAAAAGTTACAAGTATTTTTAAAGGAGAAAAAATAAGACTAATGAATGACTTTCAACAGGAACTATGGGAGTTACGGGACAATGGAATGTTGCCTTTGAATATGAAAGGAAATTTGGTGAGAGGAGGGAGTACCAAACTTGAATTCAGTAGCCAACAAGATACTCTTTAAATCATGGATGCATCATATAGATATTCTTAGGGGTTTTTTTAATTGAGCAAATCATCTCAGATTTGCATTACAAGGGATTTCATAGCAAAATATTTCAGCTGGAGGAAAATGAGCACAGGGCAAAGGAAAAAACCGTGAGAAGAAATGAAGATCACCAGAAAGATAACCCATAGAGGGGGAGTCAAAACAGAAACACAGGGGTCAAAGAAGAAATCACAGTGGAAGTTAGAACACACTTTCAATGAGAACATAACTGAAAAAGACACGTTAACACCTGTTACATGCAGTTGAAGATAAAGTTTTAGTTTTGAGTGCATCTATTGGAAAGTGAGCATCAACTATCTAAGCTTTACCTCCTCAAGCTAGAGCAAAAAGGGCTGCAAAACAAACCCTGAGAAAATGGAAGGGAGGAAGGATGTTGATAGCACAAATCAACGACACAGAAAACAGATGTGCAACGGGGAAAAAATAAAAAGCTAGAAGAATAGTCCCATAAAGAGATTTGAGAAATTGATAAAAACTCATCAAGAATGAACAAAAAGAGAAATTACACATGTGGAAAGCTAGGAAAGGATTAAAAGGGCATATTGCTGTAGACCCTACAGACTTAGAAGTTGGAAAGAGGATATTATGACAAGTTTATCCCACTGGTTATGTCACTTAGATGAAATAGACAAATTACTTCAAACCACTTGCTCAAGTATGCCCAATAAGTAGAAAATGTGAATAGGCTTGTATCTGTTATAGATATTAAAAGCTTAATTTTCTATTACAAAATTACTCCAGATACAGATAATTTCACTGGTAAATCTTCCAAACACTTAAAGTGGAAAAAATAAACATAACATGAAACTCATTTTGAGGATCCAGTAAAAGGAAATGCTTCCTAACTCTTGTTGTTGTTGTTGTTGTTGTTAGGTGCCGTCGAGTCAGTATCCGACTCATAGCGACCCTCTGCACAACAGGGGAAACACTATTGTCAGTGCTTCTCTGCTGTTCATAGGGTTTTCAATGGCAGATTGATTTTTGGGAGGGGGTTGCCAGGTCCTTCTCCCATAACTCTTCTTAGGAATCAAGATAACCGTACTCCTATGACTTAATAAAAATCCTATGAGAGACAAAAACTTCAAACCAACATCTCTCATGAATAGAGACACAAATATCCCAAACACATTAATAGAAAATCAAATCCAGCAAAGTAAAAAGGCTAAGTGGGGCTTATTTAACATTTAAAACCACAACAAAACGTTACTTGTGGCTTCTGGTCCAGAGGGATAAGTCTACTACCCAATATGCAGATGAGAACTCTAAACTCTAGAAAAAGCAAAGAAATAACTACCAGAGATTCTGGAAAACAACAAAGGACAGGTAGACAGACATTTGAGGGGAGTCCAGATTTCAAAGAAGAGAATGGCTCAGGTCAAGGTCCCCATTTCTAGTCTTTGGGGAGGGCAGGCCAAAGTCATGACCATACCATGCAGGTAAGATTTGAGAGAGGACATTCTTACTGCACAGAGAATTGGTGCACAGACACCGGATACCTCGCAGGTGCAGTGAGACAGGCCAAGTCCTGAGGACAGAAGCCCCAGAGAGCGCCACCTACGCTGGACATGCACCCTCACCTATCCCCGCTGGCCTCCGACAGGCGGCCACATCAAATGTAAACGAGCTAAAACTACAAGAGCCTGCAGTGGTAGCCCTGTGGCATCTGATCCCGTCAGATCTCGGAAGCTAAGCAGGGTCGGGCCTGGTTAGTACCTGGATGGGAGACCGCCTGGGAACACCAGGTGCTGTAGGCTTGGGGGAAGGACCTGGCAACCCCCTCCCAAAAATCAATCTGCCATTGAAAACCCTATAAACAGCAGAGAAGCACTGACAATAGTGTTTCCCCTGTTGTACACAGGGTCACTATGAGTAGGATACCGACTCGACGGCACCTAACAACAACAACAAAACTACAAGAACTGAGCAGAGGCATCAGTTCCCCATCGCTAACACAAATGCTCAGAGTTTAAATTCAGCAAATTAGCTGCCTCCAGAAACAGACACAACAGCAGCAATCTTCAGGACATAAATAATCCAGCCTGAATGATTTTTAATCATAATACCCTTGTTTAATCCCTACAATTCCTAGACATTACTTTTAAAAAGAGAGGAGAGAGAAGGAAAAGAAAACACAGAAGGGAAATTTCCTACTCTGATAAAGAACATCTACCAAAAACTCACAGCCAACATTGTGCTTGGCGGTGAAAAACGGAACGCTCTCCACCAAGGTCAGGAAAAAGTGACGAGGCTCCTCTTGCCGCTTCCGTTGGCTTTGCACCAGAGGCCCCAGCAGAGCAGTCAGAGTGGAAAAAGTGTTGTTGTTGTTGTTAGGTGCCGTCGAGTCGGTATCCGACTCATAGCGACCCTCATAGGTTTTCACTGCCTGACTGTTTCGGGATTGCCTTGGGAGTGGATTGCCAGGTCCTTCTCCCATTTTTGAGGTGCTGGGAATGGAACTTGGGACCTCAGAGACTGCAGCGCAGCGCTCTACCCACTGAGCTAAATCCCAGCCCTAGAAAAAGAGTAAGAACATGAAAATTGGAAAGAAACAGTGAAGCAGTCTTTCCTCATGTATGGCAAGACTGTGGCATAGAAACAGCGTGTATGTGTGGACCGACTCTTCTGCACATAGCAACAACAACAATGTATAGGTCTACACATGTCCAAAACAACCATTAGAAATTATAAGTGAATTCATGAAATTTGTAGGATGTGGTCAATCTACAAAAAATCAATTATTTTTTGTTTTTGTTTTCCCAACTTCTGGGATTACAGGTGTCAGCCACCATGGCTGGCTTACTCTAGTATTTATATCCTAGCAGCAAATGATTAGAAGATAAAATTAAAAATTAATTGTTTGCATTTATAATAGCATCAACAAGCCATGAAATCCCAGGATTATTTTTTCTATGGGAAGACGTCCACATCAAAAACTATAAAGCATTTTGAGATAAATATGGGAAGACAGAATAAAGAGAGAGATATAGTCTGCTCTGGATTGGGAAATTCAACATAATTAAGAAGCTAATTCTCCCCAGATATGTGTATGTTATTAATACTGACCCTTTCAAAACTCCTCCAGGCTTCTGTTTTAGAAACCGATAGATTGATTCCAAGATTTACACTCAAGAAAGCAAAGGACCTGGACAGCCAAAGTCATCTTGGAAACAAAGAGCCCCGTTGAAGAATGTCAAGACTTACTAAACCGCCATGATCCAGAGAGGGTGGGGCTGGCTGGAATAAACATCAACTCAGTGGGACAGAAAGGGAGGACTTGGCCCTAGACCCACATGTCCACATACCTGTGATTTAAAGAACTATGCCAGTGTACTGGGTAGGAGAGAGGCTAAGGTCTCAGGTGATTAAAGATTATCATAGAGTAGAAAAGAAGTTTATTAGTCTACTGCCAAAGGGCAGCAGTCAGGAGCAGCAAGTTTATTGCTGTGCACCTGGGTGATGATGGGCTGCTGGTGTTCACAATGGCTCTCTGGGCAGCCTGCAGCTGGATTGGCCCTGGCTGGGAATAGTTCACTTTTGAAACAATTGGAAAGTTTATTCTGATTAACTTCGTTTTGGAGATTTCATCTCAGGCCCTGGTCCTCGGAGCCTGTGGTCCAATGATGGGCTGCTTTAAGGAAGTGCTTGTCTTTGTCATGTCACGCAATCCCCGACAGCACCCCTCAGAAATCACTCCCCCCATATCCAACACAATGACCCTCGGTCTGAATTCTCACACACAAAAACCTACCCAAGGGAGATCTTAGGCTTAAATGCAAAAATGCAAACTCAAAACTTCCGAAGGAAAGCCCACAAGGGCACTTTGGTCTCCTAGGTGTAGACAGAGTTTTCCGAGACAGGAAATAACACCATTAAAAACTGGTCATTAGATAGCATCAAATTTTAAAACTTTTAACTAAATTGTCAAACCATATTTTAGGAGAAAGTATTTATAAAATGTATATTTGGCAGAAGCTGGGATTTAGCTCAGTTGGTAGAGCGCTGCGCTGCAGTCTCTGAGGTCCTGAGTTCAATTCCCAGCACCACAAAAATGGGAGAAGGACCTGGCAATCCACTCCCAAGGCAATCCTGAAACAGTCAGCCATTGAAAACCCTATGAGGGTCGCTATGAGTCCGATACGGACTCGACGGCAGCTACCAACAACCAACATATTTGGCAAGCCTGCAGCCGTATCACTGTGGCAGCTGATCCTGTCGGATCTCAGAAGCTAAGCAGGGTCGGACCAGGTTAGTACTTGGATGGGAGACCACCTGGGAACACCAGGTGCTGTAGGGCTGGGAGAAGGACCCAACAACCCACTCCCAAAAAGACAATTAGTCATTGAAAACCCTATGAATAGCAGAGAAGCACTGACAATAGTGTTTCATCTGTTGTACGTAGGGTTGCTATGAGTCAGACACCAGCTCGACATCACCTTATAACAACAACAACATATCTGGCAAAGAATTAATATTCAGAATATATAAAATGCTCTTCTGATACTCAATAAATAAAAGGCAAAGACTTTGGTAATGAGCTGGGGATGCAGCTCAGGGGTGGAGCACTCGCCCTGGGTTTGATCCTCAGTACTGAAAAACAAAGAAGGTCTCAATAAAAATGGGGAAACACTTGAGTACATATTTCACTAAAACTATAGGAACAGAAAAGAGCACGTGAAATAGTTCTATCATTATTCAGCAACGAGGTTCAAATTCAAACCCCAAGTGGTCACCATTCCGAACGGCTAAACAAACGTGGTCGTGAGCACCAACTACCCATGAGGATGAGGAGCAATGGAAACAAGTAGGTAAAATGATACCCTTTTGGAAATTTCAGACTGTATCCTATGAAAATAAACATATGACAGCCTTTTGAGCTGGGGATTCCACTCCTACTTACTGACTGCACGGTGACACTGTGTATTCACAAATGTATGCCTCTCAGAACGGTCACAGTAGCCTTATGCATGATGGAGAAAAGTTAGAAATCCCTGGGCACCAACAGAAGACTTAAGGAAAAAATTAACCTATTCAGTGAAAACTATTCATCAACGAAAAGGAATAAATGCCTAATTTGTTGTTGTTGTTAGGTGCCGTCGAGTCGGTATCCGACTCATAGCGACCCTCATAGGGTTTTCAATGGCTGACTGTTTCGGGATTGCCTTGGGAGTGGATTGCCAGGCCCTTCTCCCACTTTTGCGGTGCTGGGAATTGAACTCGGGGCCTCAGAGACTGCAGTGCAGCGCTCTACCCACTGAGCTAAATCCCAGCCTAAATGCCTAATTAACTACGGAATAATTCTCAAAAACACTACATCTGGTGAGCAAAGCCAGACCACAAGTAGAGGCTGTGGGAAGCCATGGTGCTAGCTAGGTGAGATTTTAGAGCAGTTCAGGGTAACCATGGAGAAAACAAATCAAACCCCAGTCACGGGGTGGGACACACTGCAGGGGACAGTGAAGGAGCCCTCCAAGGTGCTGACAGCCTCAGGCCCTCTGATAGCGTTCATGTTTCACACTTACATGCATTTGCCAAAACCTTGCAAATGGTGCACTTAAGATTGGCACATTTTATTCAGAACAAAACAGACATATGTCACCTTTCAAGTCATTAGTGATACACATGCTGAAGTGTTTAAGGATCAAATGAGCCAATGCCAACATCTTTTGAAATACCTCAAAAAATAAAGCATGGTGATGGATGGAGAGAGCAAGGGATGTCAAATATTGAAAAGGAACCTTTCAGTGACTGTTCACTGCACAGCGCTCTCCATTTTTTGTATGCTGCGAAATTTTCACAATAGAATGTTGAGACTATAAACCAAAACTATCCACATGAACAAAATAAAGGTGGAAAATCATATAATCATATTAACAGATGCGGAAAGATAAAAGTCAGTGCCCATTCATGCTTAAACCCTCCAGTCAACTAGGACCAGACAGTGTGGCAGCTAGCATCAGACTTAATGGCAGAATATTGAACTCTTTCCCCTGAGTCAGGGACAGGACAAGGGTGTTAGCTCTCTTCACATCCATTAAAAATCACTCCACCAGCCATGCCTGGGAAAATAAGACAAAACGCAAATTTGAACAAAGAAATCCATATGTAAATAATGTGAAGTTGAAAAATAAGAAGCAAAATTGCTATCATTCACATATGGTCTGTTTATATACATAACATCTAAAATACTCTATAAATTTTTTGAATTAATAAATTTACAAGCCTGGTGTACTATGTTCAATTATTATTTCTATTTGCAACCAACAAAGTAATTGGAAAATGAAATTAAAACAATACCAACAGCATCAACATATGTGGCATATGTGCAAAGCGCACAGATTTAAAATAACAAGCATTGCTGAGGGATATTAAAGATCTATTGAATGAAGCAATAAAACACATTTGTGAATTGGAAAACTGAAAGTAGTTAAGATGGTAATTTTCTCCTAAATTTCTCTATGGATGCAATGACATTTCAATCATGCTGGCATGCTGCTTCTGTAATTTAGGTGGCAACGTAAAGTGCCTGGAAACCAAGATAAAGCAAAGAAGGCAAATAAAGCTGGAGGGGTTAAACCACTTGGTGTGGAGACTCCCTACAAAGGTGCACTAACTGGTTCAGTATGGTGTTGGCATGGAGATAGATAAATAGCCCAACAGAACATCACAGAGTTCAGAAACAGAGTTGTGCATAGCGGCCCCTTCCTGTTCTGTTAATATCTGTAGACTCTGTAGTAATGTCACCTGGCCAATTCTTGATGTTGGTAATTTGTGCCTTTCCCCTTTTATTCCCATCAGTCTTGCCCTTTGCTTTTGTCACCACGTTATCTCAATGGGTTTACAAGACCCTGGCCTATACATAGAATACTAGATAGATGGAAGCTAGTGATAACTTTTCTGGATACCTGAAGTTTCCAAGACAGAAGCTGAGGGTCCTATCTTGACTGGTTTACACACTTCTTGGTAGGTTTGTTGTTGTTGTTGTTGTTGTTGTTGTTGTTGTTAGGTGCCATCAAGTCAGTGTCCAACTCACAGCGACCCTGCATACAATAGGCAAACACTATTGTCAGGGCTTCTCTGCTGTTCATAGGGTTTTCAATGGCAGATTGATTTTGGGGAGTGGGTTGCCAGGTCCTTCTCCCAAGCCTACAGCACCTAGTGTCCCCAGGCGATCTCCCATCCAAGGACTAACCAGGCCCGACCCTGCTTAGCTTCTGAGATCTGACGGGATCGGATGCCACAGGGCTATGGCTGCAGGCTTGGTAGGTTTAGGATGTGCTAATTTTCGGGGATCTTTGAGATGTTAAGTGGGCAGCGAGAAACCTGGGCCTGGGTTGATTACAGAGATGTGGGCTGGAGACACACACAGGTGAGTCACCTGTGAGGCTGGGGAGAGGCTGTGGAATGAAAGAAGGTCGGGGACCAAGGTCCACAGCCTGCACTTAGTAACAGAGCAGACATGTCCAGCCAGGGCAGGAGGTGGCTGTGTCCTCAAAGCCAGCTTCTTGTCCTTGCTGCTCTGTTGGAAACTAGGTAGAGCACAGCCCACTGAGACAAGCGAGGCAGGATGCCAAAGTCCCAGCCTCCTTGATAATAATCTCTAGACCTGGTTGTTGTTGTTGTTAGGTGCCATGGAGTCGGTATCCGACTCATAGCGACCCTCTTAGGGTTTTCCATGGCTGACTGTTTCGGGATTGCCTTGGGAATGGATTGCCAGGTCCTTCTCCCATTTTTGTGGTGCTGGGAATCAAACTTGGGACCTCAGAGACTGCAGAGCAGTGCTCTACCAACTGCGCTAAATCCCAGCCCACCTAGATCGGGAGTTGGTCCCAGTTTTTCACAGCCTGGAGCTCATATATTTTGTGGCCTTCTTTACGATAAAGCCTTGAAAATTATGGATAGAAGCTTAGGGACTGGGCCACGCAAGGGGGAGTCCAAAGCTTGAACTCGATTAGCTTTGTGGCAGATCCACCCAAGACGAGAGCAAACTGGCTCTGTCCCTCCTCCGCCATGGTACACGGTTGCTCCCCTATATCCACAAACACTCGGAGTGAACAGCCACACGCAGGCCGATGAGGTGGTCAGGGTCAGGGAGAGCAGCCATCGCACTGTCCAAACGACAAGATGCTGCAGGCAAACCCAGTGCAGGGGACTCTGCATCCTTGCCTAAGCCCAGGGACACTCTGAGAAAGGCACGAGCAAGGTTCCCAGGTCTGCACGGCCAGCTGACCCACGGAGGCCAACACTTCCACGGACCCACCCGATCTCACAGCGGGGGACGCATGTGAGCTGGAAAACTACCCCTCAACATTTTAGTAAGAAGTCAGCATGGAAAGGTCAATACAAGCAGAGGTGGTGGACAGCACCCCTGGAGTTGCAGATGCCTGTGTGGCCCTGTGGACCCGCAGGGCTCCGCCACAGCAGCAGCCGTGTCCTGAGGCCAGGTATCCTGAGGGACAGAATGTGTCAAGGCTTGCAGGCGAGGCAGAGTAGTCAGGAGTGACGGGGAGAGAGCTGTGACCGAGACAAGAAGCCGAGACCTGAGGCCTGGCCTCGCCTCAGGCCTGGGATGGTGAGCGTTCAGGGTGATGGCCTTTTGGCCCTGGGTCACTCCGTGGGATTGGGCTGTTTGTGGAGCAGATTCCACCCCGGGCCGGGGCTGGCTCATCCTGCAGAGGTGCCCTCACCTGTCAGCTCCTTGTGGAGGGAAGCTGGGGAGTGGGGGGCAAGGACAGAAAGCAGCCAGAGTCCACAGAGTGCAGCCACGGCCACGGCCACTGCCCACTCACCCCGGAGGTAATTTGGCTTCCCTCCAATATGGGAGAAGGTCGTGGTGATCCACTCCTGAGGCAATCCCGAAACAGTCAGCCGCTGAACACCCTAGAGGGTTGCCATGAGTCCAACACGACTCGACGGCACCCAACAGCAACCACCATCAGCCCAAATGCGAAGGCCTCTCGTGGACACTGGGGCAGCTGTCCAGGCTCCTGAGGTCCTACACACGTGGATAACTCCCAGCTCCTAGTGCACTTGTGCTCAGGATCCGAAACCTCGCCAGAGCTGTGTTTCACTTTCCCTGACTAGTTTGTTGTTGTTAGGTGCCGTCGAGTCGTACCCGACTCATGGCCACCCCCATAGGGTTTTCAATGGCTGACTGTTTCAGGATTGCCTTGGGAGTGGGTTGCCACGTCCTTCTCCCATTTTGCAGTGCTGGGAATCGAACTCTAGACCTCAGAGACTGCAGCACGGCGCTCTACCAACTGAGTTAAATCCCAGACCCTTCCCTGACTAGAGGATCTCCAAAAAGATCTCAGGCATTCTTTCTGAGAAACGGGTTCAAAGTAGCAAGCGGGAGCTGTGCTCGGGGGACGAGGGGTACCTCAAGGACCTTGGATCACTTGCAAGAGCTTCCTGGGTCCTTCTGAGGGGCAAGGCATGGAGGGGAAGCCACCCACCGCAGGGATGAGGGAGAGACGCTGTGATGCAGGGCTGCACCCCTGGTTCCCCTGGGGGAGGCGGGGCCCCAGCCCCACCCAGCCCGGCCCAGGGAGTCGAACACCTCCATCCTGTCCACAGTCTGCCTGCGCCTATCAGCACCTGAGTCCACTCGGCTGCTCTCCTGGCCGTGGCCGGAGCGGCGGAGCAGAAGAGGTGAGGTGGTGTGGATTATTTATAAGCTGCCGCTCCCCACCGCCTACTGGGGAGATGCACAGGCCCCGATGTGGCTGAGCTGTCACAGCCTCTGCATCATCTGTGCAGCGCTCAGGCCCAGGCGCGCGGCCCTCCCTGCGTATTGACCGCTTAGAGTGCTTTGGGGCCAAGGGAGAAAGAGAGGCGAAGCTCAACCCTGGATGTGGAGTGGGGGGCTGGGGGAGGAAAGGCCTGCCCTGCTTTGGCCTCTCAGGATCCCCAGGTTAGCCCCAGCCCAGGACCTGCCAGCCCTGTGGCACCTCACCTTGCTCAGGCAGCGCAGCTTGGGGCGCACCCCTCCCAGAGAATCTTCCAATGGGGTTCACAGCACTAGTCCTGGGGAGACTTTTCTTGGGGGCCGCTCCCCTTCAGGAATCTCTGTTGTTGTTGTGTTGTTGTTAGGTGCTGTCAAGTCGGTATCCGACTCATAGCAACCCTGCATACAACAGGCAAAACACTATTGTCAGTGCTTCTCTGCTGTTCATAGAGTTTTCAATGGCAGATTGATTCTGGGGAGTGGGTTGCCGAGTCCTTCTCCCAAACCTACAGCATCTGATGTTCCCAGGTGATCTCCCGTCCAAGGACTAACCAGGCCTGACCCTGCTTAGCTTCTGAGATCTGACGGGATTGGACGCCACAGGGCTACGGGTGCAGGAATCCCTGGAGCAGTGGCAATGCCTCTCCCATCCCCAGCCCCCCCAGCATGGGAGCGCTATGGTCTGAGCCCTGTGTGGTCTCCTGGTCCCTGCAAGGCAAGAAGCAGACAGCTCAAGGCCACTCCACATACCCAGGGCTTCCTGGGGCTCAGCTGCTTGGGGCCCACACCCTGCAGTGCCAGTAGCTTTGGCAGGGCAGTGGACAGGCCAAGTGCTGTCACGTGCCCTTCCCCGATCATGACATCTCCAGGTGCACGCACCATTCCCTGCCACCTCAGAGTAAAGACAGCAGGAGGGCTCACCCGTGACACGTGACACGTGTCCCAGGCCCGTGACAGTTACCTGCAGAAGTCGGCATGCTCTGGGGTGTCATCAGAAGTGACACCATGTGAACTGATGTGCCTTCTCACAGGACACCCCTCAAGGTCACTGCCAGAGTCCAGAAGCTGGGCTGCATGGACGGGGTGAGGGCTCGGGGGAACAGTGTGACAATCTTAAAAGACACCCCCAGCAGAGGTCAGAGCCTTGCCCTGACATGAAGTGGGTATTGGGGACCCACTGGACCCGTTTGGTGTAGTGGCTGGAAGCACCAAAGAAGGACCACGAGAGACCTTCTGTGGGAAACAGGAAAGGGAAGTTTTATTGGGTTACTCCCCAAGTAAGGTGCAACCAGCAAGCAGCCCCTGTCAAGTGCTCAAGTGCTAGCTCTAAGGCTGCAGAATAGAATGCTGCAGGCTCACTGGTGGAACAGCTCAGCCTTAAAGGCACAGCTACAAGCAGTTGGTGTTCCGCCGGGCTGGAGGTCCGGTGGTCTTGACTCTCGAAGCTCGCCTTCTCTGCCTCCCTCCTTCCCAAGGATGGGAGGAATTGGGAGGCTCTTCGTGGCTTGCTTGTAGCCTTCGGCACGTCGGGGCCCCTGGTCTTGATGTGTTGGCTTGCTAGGTGGTCTTCCACAGGATTGGGGAGTGCTGGATCAAGGTGATGGGGTCCGGTAGCAGGTGAAAACAAGAGGATCTAGGTGGGGTCCAGGAGCTTGCTTATATAGGCTCCTGAGAGGGGGTGTGTACCGGAGTTAGCCAATCAGGGCACATTCCTGATGGGTACAGCAGGTGAACTGTCATACCTGCCAGGTAAGGGCAGTTATTTAACTGAGGTGCTAGGGGTAGCCAATCAAAATTGAGGTGGTTGAGGCTGGTCAGGCTGGTCAGGGGCCATCTTTGCTCACTTGATGGGAGGGGGGATAAAGGAGTGAGTAGAATGTAGCCTGAGAGTTAGCCCTTCATGCTGGTTAGAGGGACCCTACTTATGGGGTGCTCTAAAAATCCTCAACAATTGGTATCATGTATGTCTCAAAACCCACCACCTTTTCTGATGGAGAAAGTAATCTGCTTAAATAGCTTATTTCTAGTTGTACACTGAGACACACACACACACACACACACACACACACACACACACACTGCTCAGAGAGCCACCCCAAGGCTGGAGGAGCTGAGGCTATCCTACATATTCCTCCCATTGAAACACCTCTTAACTTAGTCACTGTTATGCGGGACGTAGGGAAAATAGACTTTTTCGGATGTGGAGCATTACAGGAAGGAGCCAGCTCCACCAAAGCTTGTCACAAGAGGCCCTGGAAGCATTCTGAGTTTGAAAGAGGCTGAGCTAATGAAGGCTGACAGCTTCACCTTCCTGCGGAAAGCCCAGGTGTCCCCTAAGAGCTGTGTGCAAACCCACTGTCCTCAAGCGAGCCACTGCACGAGGACCTGCCATTCTGCAGAGATTCGCAAAATCAACTGAAAACACCTTTGCAAGTGGAAAAAATAGGAAAGAGCAACACGAGTGCAGAAGGGCCGGTCCCATGGCATGCACCCGGCAGCGTGCGGGCCTCGCTGTGAGAGGCAGGCTCTGGGCAACGGCCCTGGGAACTTTTCATTGCATTTGCACCTACAGAGGTGAGCCTCCCTCTATTGTTTTAGTGTTTTCAACACCAAGACGCCACACCGGTGCACTTGCTTCCTCTCCTTGGTTTGTGTTAGGCTGTACGAGATTGTGATAATGGCTCACAAGGAGAGATGGCAGCCAATTTTTCTAGCTTTTCTGACAGCCCACAATGCTCTCGGGCCAAAAGTCAGACTGTTAACAATGTATATCAGTTATGTTTGGTTTTCCTGAGCATCATTGGAAGTTAATTTTTAAGACTCCTAATGTTGGATACTAGGAAGAAAGAGTAACACTTTTGTTTAATCTTAGTGAAAAATCCTCCCTCTGATATGTTAGAGTAAGTTTTCACTGGAGTCCACAATAGAGCTAATAAACTTAGGCATAAATATAAACCAAGATTCAAACAAATGGGAAACTCTGGAACAAGACAATTTAGGTCTGATTCTGAGCATTTGCAAAAAAAATTAATAGTAATAAAAAAGAAAGAAAAAAGAAAAGAAAGTAACAGTTATTCTTGTACTGACATAGAAGAGAGAAAAATTATAGACAACAATAAAACACCTTAGAAAATTCACACAAACGCTGGGCACTACTCAGGAGGCTGAGGCAGGTGGATCACAGAGTTGAGGCCAGAAGCAGCCTACATGACTTAGTGAGATCCTATCTCAAAAATTAAAAATGTAAAAGGGGCTGAGGGTGTAGCCAAGTGTATGAGGCCCTGGGTTAAATCCCCCAGTACTGAAAAAATAAAATCACACATATATATATATATTTTTCTTATTCCTTTTAATAGCTACAGGAGTATTTAGATTTTCTATTTTCTCTGTATGTTGATTTTGGTAATTTATGCCTTGCAATGAATTTTTCCACTTCATCTAAGTTGTTGAACTTATTGTCATATGTTTGTAAGATCTGTAGTGATGTCCCCATGATCATTCCTGAGATTGGTAATGTTTCCCCCCTTTTCTCCTGGCTCATTTTAACTAGATGTTTATCACTTTATTGACTTTTGAAATAACAAACTATTATATCGAGTAATTTCCTATTTTCTGTTATTAATTTTTCTAAATCTTACTTTTTGTTATGGCTTTGACCTAAAAGGGCCCCCAAAGCCTCATGCAGCAGTACTTAGAGGGGAGGCCGTTAGACAGTGAAAGTGTCACAGGGGCTCTGCCCTCATCACTGGAGCACTCCATGGATGGATTCACAGCCAAATGGCCTGTTTGGAGGTGGTGGAAACCTAAGGAACTGGAGTCTGGTTGGAGGAAGCAGGTCACTGGGTGCATGTCCTTAATGGGTATATTTTTTTGCAGTCCCCTTCCTCTCTCTCTCTCTCTCTCTGCTTCCTGTCTGCGATGAGGTGAGCCATTTCGCTCTACCACATGCTCCCCCCACGGTGCTCTGCCTCATCACAGGCCCAGAGCAATGGGCCAGGCAACCATGGACTAAGGCCTCTGAAGCCATGAGTCTAAGTAAACCCCTCCTCCTGTAGGTTGCTTCTCTCAGGTGTTTATCACGGGGATGGGAAGCTGATGCCCAGGTCTCCACTGTGTCCTCTCTTCTCTTGCTCCCAGCTCAGGTGGCATTTCTTCACACGATTCCCCAAATGGAAGCCTAGACCGTGGACCACAAGCTTTTTCTTTCAGCTTTATGTCCACAAGTGTATTATTTCATCCTGTCGGATAACATCTGCATGTAAATGAGTGTTTGCCAGGCACCATGGCACAAGCCTGTAGTCCTCATAATTTGGAAGGCCAAGACAGTAGGATTGAGAGTTCAAGGCCAGAGGCAGCCTGGGCAACTTAGTGAGACCCTGTCTACAATTTTTTAAAAAGTTAAAAAGGGGTAAGGATGCAGCTCAATGGTAGAATACTTGAAAAGTATGTCTGATGCCCTGGGTCCAACCCTAATGTATTCCTCAAAATAAATAAATAAATGAGCTTTTTCTTGTTGATTTAGTTTAGTTAGTTAATTACTCCTATTTTGGATATGCCTGCAGCTGTAGCCCTGTGGCATCCGATCCCGTCAGATCTCAGAAGCTAAGCAGGGTCCGGCCTGGTTAGTACCTGGATGGGAGACCGCCTGGGAACACCAGAAGCTGTAGGCTTGGGAGAAGGACCTGGCAACCCCCTCCCAAAAATCAATCTGCCATTGAAAACCCTATGAACAGCAGAGAAGCACTGACAATAGTGTTTCCCCTGTTGTACAGAGGGTCGC